>JABUQX010112117.1:0-32596 GCA_015478945.1 Trachelipus rathkii | reverse complement strand
CAGAGATGTAGGCCTAAACTCACTTTAAGCCATCAAAATAATTAATGAAAACTCTTACGAAACTACAAAAAATTTCACCATAAACGATAGGTATGTGAATAAAAGAAGAGGATTTCTGGCAGTGGCCTCTAAGTATCAGTGTGATGGAATGAATCGACATGTCATACTTTTAATTTGATAAAGGGGATTCGTGCCCGAAAGGTCCTAGAGTGAAAGAAATAAGTACCTTCTGATGGTATTCCATGAGCACCCCATTAAATATGAAGGGAGTCGATCCCGTTATCCATAAGGAGATAAATTATTAACTCGACTTTAAACTCCTGACTCGGACCGTATCATCACCACCGTCATTCAGATGTATAACTATATTAAAGCTGGCAATCAGTATGTCTTAACGCAATCTGGTAGGATCGTGCCACGCCATCCTGAAGCTGCTACCTCTTTAAGAGCGATAACTGCCACAGAAGGTACAGAAAGCTTGGCCACTTGAGGTATCTACTTTTCATCTGAGGTTGCAGAAAGGTCTATTGACACACCGAATCCTACACTTGTGACGTAAGTTGCTTAACATAGTCCAGAATGTTCACGTGAGTAACGGAACCACTCGGCCTATGAGTCAAACTCTCAAGCAGCTCACAAAATATCAAACGTACTCTAAATGTATCGAAGCTCAGAGTGAAGAGAGCTCTCTCCTTGGGGTGCAGCAATCGTCGAGGTTATAATAAAAGAGCTACTAAGATACGTGACACAGTCCTTCAATAGTTAGAGAGCACAGATATAATATATTAAGTTAAGACTTCATATATATATATATATATAATTTATTAATACCTTAGTTATATGCATACTCAATATATAAAGGTGATGGTACTATTTCTAACATATAGTATATAGTATAATAATTTATCACCATTCAAAGTAATATATATACATTCTATATCACTCTTATGACATATCACATAATATACTACTATACATAATACTTCAATAATATTTTATATTATCATATATATTATATATATATTCATATTATTATATATATAATACAACCTGTATATAATATATATATATATATATATATATTTATATCAGTGAGTTATATATAGTATTATATATAATAATAAGTATGTATAATATATAATATATACTCTATAATATATATATATATATATATATATATATATATATATATATATATACCGTAGTATATTATATATATATTATATATATATATATTAATATAATATGATATAATATTTAGTATATATATATTAACTTATATTATATATATAGTAACCTTATAATTGAGTATATATTATATATATATACTATATTATATAATATACATATAATAATAGCTAATTATATATATACTATTATCTTTACTATACTATCATATATATATATATTATCTTATATATATTATTATATATGGTATATCTCTATACATAATATATATATATATGTAATATATATACTACCACCACAGTGCTTCGATTTGTTAGAAAATAGCCAGGTACCGGAACGTTGACTGGATGGGCAGGATAGTTTTTGTAAATATAAAATTCCTTAAAATACGTGTTTTACAGAGAGTTAAAATTAATTTAGAACAAATGCGACCCAATCATAACCACCTTGTTTTAATTTCTCAAAAAATTTTAAATATTCACAATTTCAGTACAGTTTTATTGATGCAATTGATTTTTCAAAAAATCTTCCACAACTTCGCTATGTTATCGTCATATTTCTTATTTCTTGTTCTATCTCTTTACGTCTGTTTATCTAGTGCTGACGATTTTCCAGAAATGAGTCACGAGTCAAACTCTATTGATGGATTAAAATTGTCGAAGATGTGGGCTATTAATCCTCAAGAATACAGACCCGAAGCTGTGGAAATATTTCAGTTGCATCTTAAAGGAAGACACAATTGAGATTTCATTTGTGGCAGAGAAAACCTCTCTCCACATTCACTTTGAGAAATGGCTTATTATTTTCAATTTCAAGTTTCAATAGGGCATGTTTCTTGGGGAAAACTCTAAAATGGACATATTCTCGGAAGCCTGCAACCAAATGCCTTTCCTGAAGTGGGAATTCTCAAGTCAGCGAGGGCGCAGTCTCTTCATTTCCATTTACCTAATAGCTTATGGAGACAGCATATCCAGCCAATTTTTCTTTATTCTGCTAATATTTAAGCCTATATGAAGATTCCAAGATTCTATTTTCATTCAAGAGTCCTTTTATGTTCTCCATAAAATTGTTTTCGATCCAAGGGTTTTCCGGCATTCCTACCTTCTTTTTTGGTGGAGAGAACATTGAAGAAAGCTCTAGTTGCTACGGCTTGTTGGGCCATTGGTGTAATAAAGTTCCTGTAAGCTTTATTTTCCTGTTTCAAACAAAGCCAACTGTTGATGTTTTTATTCTCGTTGGCAAAACTTTAACCACAATACGATGCTGCAAAATTTCGCTCAACTCAGAAAGCTCTTCGATGCATTGGCCATTAAACCCAAATCTAGTATGAAGTTAGTATCGGTGATTGTTGTTAGAAGGAAACTGCTAAAGCCATTTTTCCACAAAGTGTTTTTTTCCGATTTCATATCCTTGAGGGTAGTTACCTGTACAGAGAAGAACTCATTGTGCCTTGATATCGTACCAGTCTGTTATATTCTAGATTCATTGCAGAAACCTGTATATTAGGGGTGCATTTTCTAACTAAGCTTCGATGGTGTTATCTTTTATATTTAAATTTTAAAAAATTTTCATTATTAATTTCAAATTCAAAAACAAAAAAATAAACAAATTTCATATTTCAATATGGCCCAAAAAGAATAAGAAATAATATATATATAACTATATGAAATATATATAATATTAATTAGGCTCATATATATTATATATATATATATATTATATATATATATATATATAATATTATATATATATATATATTATAATATATATATATAATATATATTATATATAAATAACATATATATTATATAAGGCTATAACACATTATATTAATATATATTTTTTTTTACACTGGGTGGGGACCAAAATTAAATTCCATTAGAATTTAATTTTAGGATGAATGTGTAATCGAAATTATGAAAACCGAGATTATTTAGATAATGAACAGGTTTTCATCCCACAAGCGAAATACATCAAGTAGCATATCTGCTACACTCAACAACACTGACAGCCCATTTAACTATTGAAGTTGGGATACTTAAAGTTGCCCTATCAATAATTCTAGTTTTATATGCAATTTCTCTACACTGAATAGCTGCTTTTCTTTTTTACCCTTATTATTATTTATTATGTAATTATTATTATTATTACTATTATTTTATATTATTATTATATTATATTATTTATTTATTGTATTCATTATTATATATTATTATTAATTATTATTATTATTATTGGTAGTTGAAGTAGTACTAGAGGGATGGTGGTGGTCATACGATGCTGGTACTTAATAGTAATAATCTAAAAACGTGTTCGGTTATGTGGTTTCGTTGGTTAGGTTTTTTTTATTTTTACGCAAACACGAGTTTCTCCGAAGCTATTTCTATACCTAGTACTTCCCATGCTGATAAAAGTATGATTTGCAAAATTTTTCCTTAATGGCTGCAATATCTCCAATTCCCAGTGAAGTGTGCTTTTTATTTTTAATTATAGTCTTGCTGAGTAAGTGGCACGAAGAATATTTGTAAATGATAAAATTTCTAATAGCTCACAAATGATTCAAATTAAATTTAACTTTTGATTTTGAAAAGCAAAATAACTGATCCTGCATCAGGTCAGAAGGACCAATCAGGCCATGTGAATGATCTGCCTACCATCTGAAATAATGAGTGAAACCACCATGGCTGGAACTTCAACAACTTCAACAATATCTCTGGGATATTTGGATTCACCTCAGGGTTTCTAATATGACTTATATTTGCTACTCGCCTTTTATTTATTCTCATATTAGCTTCCTTTACTAATAAAGAAAACTCATCATGATCTAATATATTTTTACTATATACAAGAATATATAATATTTTTTACTTGTTTGACTAAAGATTCACCCAAGCCTCCTAGGAACCTTTAAACCTCCAGAATGGTTGTTCGGACTTAGGGACACTCATTCTGATGAGTGGATGTGGTTTTTCTACTGGCGAAATTTGGATAAAAGATTTTCTGTTTTGTCTTTTTAAGCAACTTTTTAGACAAATTTATGAAGTCACTTAATATGTCGAATTTAATTTTTTGTTTTTTTTGGGCTTAATTATTAGAGCATTATGTTCCCACTATTACTATATATAACAAATAGCTATATTTATAAGCCCGTTCATACAAATTAATTTTATTACCGACAGAAGATGCCTCGAGGTCGGAGGCGAAATATTGCAAAAATACACAAGTCTTCATCAGTGCTTTTAAGTCCTGAAGAAACGATCTTAATTTGAATAGTTTTCTGAGTCATTGTGCTGCAGCAATATCTTCCAAATCACCTTCCAGACAGAGAACATTCGAGTTGAAGAGTTAACAGTGGAAACATATGTCAGGAAATCCTATTTTCTCGTTGTATGATTTATGCGATATGATTTTGCTGCTGCTGCTTTGATAATGATTAAATTTGGGGTGATTGGAGTTCATTTGCTTTATGCAGATTTTCTTTTCCTGACTAGAATGAGCACAATCTGGGACTATCAAAGTTGCAGCAGGCCTTTACTCGCTGTAGAGCATGGGATGTCGAATGGGTGAGATCGTATGATGTAAGTGATGTACTGTAGTTAGTGTGATGTGTGTGTGTGTGCTGTGTGATGTGTGCTGTGTGCTGTGTGCTTTGTGTTTAGTTAGTTACGTGTTCTCTAAATAATAATAAACAATAGGTCAAGAGTGTAAAGCTAAAAAAGTAATGCTAAAGAAAATAAAAATGAAAAATGTCTTGAAAATGTAAGTATAACGTGAAAATAAGTGGTGTGATGTGGTGTGGTGTGTGCATGTGTGTTCTAATTAATAATAAACATAGGCATGAAGTAAATAACACTAAGTATAATATGAAATAAAATAAAAATGTATTTAATCATATCGCTAACCAGAGTATGACTCAGGTGTTGGAGTCTGTGGGATAGTTGTTGTGTGTGCTATGTGTGTGATGTGTATTGGTGTGTAAGTGTCTGATGTGTGTCTAAAACATAATAACAATAGCATTGAAGTAAATAACACTAAGATATAATAATGAAAATAAAAATTAAAATTGTTTAAAATAAATTATACGTCTATATGTGTAAGTGGTGTCGGTCGATGTGCGGGTGTGTATCGTGTGTTGATTGTATGACTCAGGTGTTGGAGTCTGTGGGATAGTTGCTTGTGGAGTTTGTATCGTGATGTTCTATATTAAAGTTCTAATTCTGCGCGGGAATATTGCGCCCGGCATCGAGCCCGCCACGCGGGCGGGCGCGGGACGCGGAGAGCAGGGGACGCCGACGGGGACGCACCAGCGGCGTGCACGGGAGGGTGGCTGCCTTTGCGGGGCGGGCTCATGCTGCGCACCGGTGTTAGCTTATGAACTATGAATATAATTATTATCGTATTCTAGTGAAAGTTGTTACTATTCTTAATGTAATATTATTATAATATTATATTACACTTTAGTAAATAATAAAACACTTTTTATACAAATCAGATAACTTGTGCAACTTACACTAAAATGACTATGATTTTATAATGAGTTTGAGTCTAAAAAATAATAAACCACACTCTCAAATCAAGGATTAAGAACAACAGTATAATTCAAAAGACGATAAATATAAAAGAGATTCGACCAATCAATACGAAGCATATAGAATTAGGATTACACACCAATAAATAAGGAAAACATTCCTTTACCTGCTTAAAAGACTTTACATCCAACATGATCCAGTTTGAAATATATCTAAAATAATAATATAACAAGATATCTGTCTATCGGGAATTACCTTTTGGACTGGTATTAGGATTAAATTACCCCGTCTAAAAGGTTTTACCTAAATTTAGGCCTAAATTTAGCCTAACGTGTTATTCACACATTTTACAGGGAAAAGGCGTCAGTTTTGAAATATATTTTACCTGGAATTAGGCTTAATTATTGAAGTTACAAAAGGATTTCCTAAAACATACATAAAGTAGTTATTTCAACATTTTACAGAGAGAGAAGCAGTTTGATCGTAAGGATGCGGTTGTTGTTTTCTTATCCCCCCTCCTCTCCTCCACCTCCACCCCCCTCCACCCCCCCATCGGTATACCAATTTGCATCGATATAATAATCATAAATGAAAACACGATTATTTAAAAAACTTTGAATATTTTTAGTTAACATGAGTGAATAATATAAATGTAGTGAAAGAATTTTATTGTTTTTATAAAGAAATTAGAATATTTAATTAAAATACATGTTATGTTATTAGAGAAGATTCTTATTTGTTATTATTTATTATTCACATGCTAAAGATATGTAAGCCAGTACGTGCATAATAACAACAACGTGCCATGCTAGTAGAGCTGGTATGTAGAGACTGACCTTTACCTAATTTACTGAATATGCTTTAAGGTACGTAAAAAATATGTTTTTTATTAAACACATATCAATGAAATTTAATTCAAAAAGAATATTAAAACTCGAAAAGGTTATAAATTTCATAAACAAACAGTAATTAAACACAGTTAATAATATTCTTTCAAGAACTTACTGACTTGATTATTGATATGATATTTAATGAAACTTGATATAATGTGTATATTTGAATGAAGTAATATGATGTACTGGTTAATTAACAACTTAAAATGATTCAATTATAGGTCTATTTGAATAAAGAGATTTAGCTTGTGTGATGTAGTGTGTGTGTGTGTGTTGTGTGTGGGTGTGTTGTGTGTGTGTGTGGTGTGGTGTAGTGTGATGTGTGTGGTAAATCTGAGTGCGAGTGAAGTAAATTGGCTGGTAGTGTGATAAGTGGTGTATGTAGAGTAAAATCTGTGTGAGTTAACGTAAATCTGTGTGTGCAGTTCTGTAAGTGTAAATGAAACTGTCGATGGATCAAAAATGTAATTTTAACGAAATTTAGTGACTGTACATAAGCTATCCTCATCGTGATAGTGTAATAATGAAGTGTGTGGGGTTGTGTGCTGGTGTGAATCCGACAGTGTAATAGTTGTATGTAATGTCTATGGATAACGAGACTAGAGTGATCATAGATATAATATGTGTATAAAGATGTCATAGGAAATGATGGAGATATAATGCAACAGTGATGATGTTGTGTTGGAGTGGGTAGTGTGTGTGTGTCGTGTGTGTTGTAATAAATATATAACAATGAGCATGAAGAAAAATACAACTAAGTATTATAAAATATAAAAACTAAATATATAAAAATAGTAAAATTAATATGAAGCAAACAGAATCTCCCAATAACCTTCAATAAAAATTAACAAAAAAAACTAATGTTAATAAATATAATGTACAGCTTGAGAAATTAGACAGTAAACGCAGAAGTTAAAAGCAGTTAAGCAGAAAGTTAAAGCATAAAAACATGAGTCTAAAGCGTAAGCATAGAATTAAAGGCGAGTAAGCAGTAAACCCAAGCGCAATACATAATACCCCTAGGGTAAGTAAACACAATCTATTTGTTACTTACTGCTTACTGCTATAAGGCTTTACAGTGATTATTGTTTTAATAAAATTTTTTAGATACCTAATTATTAAAAAAATGTTATCAACTTCCCATCGGGAAGATGGTCTTTTATTCTTCATACCAAAATAACAATAAATAAAAAGTAATTATAAAAACAAAATAAAAAAATATAAAAGAACGATAAATGATAACAATAAATAATATAAAAATAAAACAAAGTATTGAAAACAAAAATACAAAAATAGAAAAAAATAAATTAAAAAAAAATAAAAAACAAACAAACAACACAAAATATAAAGAAAATTAACAGATTAAAATGAAAGTTAAACAAGCAGTGTAAGCCGCAAGTAACAGTAAAGCAGGAGTTAACATAGATTAAGCATAATTAAGCAGTAAAACATGAGTCATGAAACAGTTAAATGGAGAAGTTAAAGCAGTAAAAAACTGGTTAAAGCAGAAGCCGAAAATTAAAAAGCAGTAAAGCTGTAAACCAAATCCGCAACATAACCTCAAACCCATTTATTATAGCTTTACGCTTAGGCTGTAATAAGTATATGTTATTTAATAAAATTTCGTACAATTTTATTAAAATAAAATTGTTATATAACCGAAACTCTGTGTGTTCTATTTCTTACCTACCAATTAAACTATTTATGTATAAACATAAATAAAAAAATATTTAAACTAAAAAATTGCAATAAAAATTAATTAAAAAGCAAAAATAAACGTACAAAGAAAAATTTTGTTATAAAGAATTACATTTACAATACAAAATAACAAATTAAATAGAAATAATAACAATAATAAAATATTTAAAAGAACATTCATGTTAAATAAATATATGAGTAAACTATTTCAGGAGTACTTAAAAGTATTCACAATTTTATTTTGCAGAATTAAGCATAAATCATTTAAAAAGCATAAAGCAAAGTTAAAGTTAAAGCAGAAAGTTAAAGCGTAAAGCAGAAAACAAGGCCTACTAATCCTAGTTTAAGGTAAATAAACTCTATGTTTACTGCTTTACTAACTTTGGGCAGTTTTATAGTTACTGTATTTTAATAAATTTCCGAACATGGTAGTAAAAATGAATGACTTATTGCTATTTTAAAAAAATTTTTGAATATACAAAATAATGCATATTTTTCGTTCGCGCGGAATATTGAGATCGCGACACACCGCGGGGCGGAACGCGGAAGATTGCTGTTGAATGTAGTGTGTGTGTTGTGTTGGTTGTGTGTGTGATGTGTGGTGTTGTGTGTTTGTGTGTGTGTGTAATAGTCGCAGTAAATTAATAATTTTATATATATTCGGTCGTGCTATAATGTTATAAAAATACTAACTACATAGTGAGCCATTCGAAAGATTCTATA
Source organism: Trachelipus rathkii (assembly GCA_015478945.1). NCBI lineage: Eukaryota > Metazoa > Arthropoda > Malacostraca > Isopoda > Trachelipodidae > Trachelipus > Trachelipus rathkii. Next base: position 23,565 of record JABUQX010112117.1, on the reverse strand, counting down.
TACCATCGAAATCTCTCTATACTAGGGGTAACACCATAATTAAGAGGGCAATGGTTCAGGGGACGCTAGCAGCAAAAACGGCTGAACAAGTGCACTCAGTATGCAGCTAATGTGACTCGCTATGAACATGTGCACTCATTGCATTCATGGCACTCACTTGGTACTCATTGCAACTACATTGGCACTCATGCACTACACCTGGCACTACTGGCATCTAGAATATCATAGAAACACTATAGAACTCACTAGAATCTTACGGTGATGGAACCATAAGCCATCAATTGCGTGGGTCAAAAATGACATGTTATTGGTAGTCAAGGCTAAATATCATGGGTCACAAGGTTAACGTATATCAAAGAATTCCTAAAGGAAAGGACAAAAATTACCTAGGTCAAATTTGACCACGTAATGCAAGTTTAAAAGCCGAACATATATGGTTCAAACAAGGTAAAGGACACAGGGAAATAGGGCTAAGCCCCTAACGGAAGATCAAATTACCGTGGGGTCACAATTGATCCAGGCAAACCAAGGTGGTCAAACATTTCGTGGGCCAAAATTGACCCATGAAGACCACAAGCGAGCAGAACAAGTGAGGGGGAGGCGGTAGCGGCGGGCAGGTGGTAATAGGACGGGGGGATGGTAGCCAAAATTCGTGCCAAAATACCCATGTATCTGCAAGTGGATCAAACAAGGTAAAGACAATCAAAAAAAATAGGCTACCCCTAAAGGAAGATACAAAATTACGTGGGCAAAAATGGCCCCAAGGTCGAAAAATAAGGGGCGTAAAATAGGGGTAATACAGTAACACACGGTTGCTGACGCAAACCGTTTGACGCAACCTATCAATCTCGAAGGGTTGCAAAAAATTAGGTTTCTCAAATATGGTGGCCGAAAAAAATTAGGGTTGCGAAAAAAAAAATAGTTCTCAAAATCAGTCGGGTTCTCAAAAATTAGGGTCTCAAAAATAGGTTCTCAAAGAATACGGGGCCAAAAAATGGACCCATGGAGACACAAAAGGTTGGCCGAAAAAAGGTAAAGTCCCAAAAAGTTCAAGGCCAAAAAGTCAAGGGCAGGTAAAAATTTTGCCCAAAAAAGGTCAAGCCCACAAAAGGTATAAAGTCAAGGTCAAGGTCAAGGGCAGGTAAAAATACCTCAGAAAGGTCAATGGCAAGGTAAAGTCACTGTGGGCAAAATGGGGGGGTTTATCGCAAAAAAGGCCTCCTACTACTGATTGTTAAATCAGTGAGGAGTTAGGAAATGGTAGTATCGATCATTATGTTCTTATGGGTAAATTAGTTATGGGTTGATGAGAGGAGTATACGAAGATGTAGTAAAATTGAAGATGAGAAGTAGTGAGAAGGAATAAGATAGTATTTTAAGACGTTCCTAAGTAAACGGTTGATGTAACAATTATACAACAAATCTGGGACATAATGAAGGAACAATGTTAGTAGTGGCAAGGAAGTTTGTGGATGAATAGTAGAATAAGGATGTTAAGCGATTGGATGAGAGGGTATGTGAAACCAGTTAAGGTAAAAAAGCTGGAAGACTAAAAGCAAATGATGAAGTTCAAAGAAAGATGTTTGGTTATATATAGGAGGAAAAAGAAATCAAAAAGATACGTAGAGAAAAAAGGTAATAAACAGTTTGGAGAGATAAGGAGGACAGGAATGAATTATCTCTGGAGGAGCGCGAAAGTTAGAATGGAATACGGGAATCTCTTAGAATATGAATATGGATGTGCTTTTGTAACTGATGAAATGGCATGAGGATTGGAAAAGAAAACTTCGAAATCTGCACAATAATAACCGGGGAGGGCAGGGAGGGATGAGGATGATTGATGCGAAGAAAATAAAGAAGTTATCTCAAACGTAGGAACACTATATCCAGTAATGAAAGAAATTGCAATACCAAAAGAAACAAGAATGGAGACATAAAAGACAATAGTGAGAAAATTACTAGTGTAAAGATCAGAGTGAAGGGAGCTGAATAAAACACAGATGGGAAGTGTAGAGGGGCGGCGGAGATTAGAGTGCTGAGATTGATTGGGGAGGTAACCCTGAGAGATAGGTGGAGAAGGGAGGAAATTCGTTGGGAGTTGGTAATTGGATCAATAACTGAAAAAATACATCAGAATCAAATGAGATGGTACGGGGTTCTGAAGAGGATGGAGGAGTTCAAATGTTGGAAGACCTGTGTTGAGACATCCCAAAGAGAAATCCTACAAAATACAAAATCGGCGTTAGGGGATGAAACAGGGTCTCCCTACAAAGAATGCAGGAGGTTAAAGAATTCGTGAAGCAGAATGATAAAGTTATTGGATCCACGATTCAGGGGAATAACAGGTTACTTCTACCTTAAGAGTCATAAAAGGTCTGGGTAGGTAAGTTTTAGTTTCTTTGAACAGTTAGTTAACTGCTGATGAGCGATGAGCTACATGTAATCATTTTATTTCCTCGTAATTATAAAAATATCCACGTCAGTTCCATTGGAGGAAAGGTTCCATAAAAGGTAATATAATCCATGTTCATGGCGATCAGTAACGATAGTCACTATGTGATGGGATTTGGCAGTCGTCGCAGAGGATATAGCTGATATGATCCTGTGAGCCAATGGACAACCCCGTGACCGGAATCTCAAACTGTAGAAGAAGTATGAACCAAATGACTACGTCTCTGATTACAAAAGGAGGGGTTCCTAGTCACCCCAGAAGAGAGGTCTCCGAAGTAGCGTGCCAAGTCACACTCAACATCTCTAACACTCTTTCAAGATTACATACCCCTACCAGATATCTTAACATACTGGCAAGAGAACTTTACCCCAACAATAGGTGCACCAGTAAAGGCCGGAAAGATTGAAAGGAAAAACAATTAGGAATGGTTTCATCGGAAGTCTTAAGAGACACATTAGAATTCAAATGTCTGCGGTCCATAGTCAAAGTCTTGGGAGCTATTTGCGGTTGAAAATTGCTAGATGGTTTAGGTGACGTCTCCAAATTCAAAGTGGGTGGATGGGAAAAGCCAGGAAGGGAAGAAGATTCCTCTCCCTTGATTTCACCCACAGCAGGCTAGCCCTCAGCCCTCACCAAGACAAGGTCACCTCTTCTATAGGGACCGTAGTAGCTTAAGGTCTCATCCAATACCTCTCTTGACTTCTCCTTGAATGGGACCCCAGTTTTAACATGTGGAAATCCCATGGATGAAGAGTAGTCCGAAGAGGCTGCAGGCAGAACATTAGATCAGAACTTGTAGAGGTGGATCCGCTATTCTATATTTGTCCACTTGAGTTGGAAGAGCGGCGAGCATATTTTAGTAGGAGGGGCCAAATCTCCCAGTTTTAACGGACTCCTTTTATTTTAATGAAGTTTGGGGCACGATATGCAAGCGAGTACGGATGTCTAGTCAGGGGATAACTACTCTTGGACGGTTGAGCGCAAGCAATAATAGGGTCTTATGTTTCCCCGAGAAAACCAAAATAGGTCGTTTCCGAAAGATACTATAATTAAACACTGAGGTTTCACACGGACGTTTGCCATCGACCACAGAAGCGGAACAGGCTGCAAAATCGGTAGATATCCCTTTGAGAGCAATAGGAACCACCACATCAGATGATCCATTATTCAGTACGGAAGTCTAAATGGAGGAACGCGAAAGTGTAACAAGTTCTAGATACAATGCACAGGAGCGATATACAATGTTAGAGATAGCCGCAGAGGCATTGTTCTTTGTTGTAGTATAAGAAAGAGGAAGATGAGCAAACTTGTCCTTTGCGCGGATGGTAGCCTCACAACGGTCATACTTATGAAGAACGCACTTTCCAAAGATTACCTTCTCCAAGGTTAAGAATGGGCAGTGGACAGAGGAGGCCGGGTGGGAACCCTTGAATTTAGGAAAAAGAGGATGTTTTCACATTTAGGCTGGAGAGAACTTCCACATGTTGGACATATGGTCTGGAGAGCCAGGCATTACCTCAGGGGGTTACCAAATTTATTGCAATTGAAGTTTCTTCTCGGGAAAGGAGCATAGTTCCAAACCGTGTGCATAGCAAAACCAAGTTTTACTTTGTTTGGACGGGAAGGCACAGAGAAGGTAAGTAGGAGATTAGGGTTCGTCGTTATGGGATTTTCCTTACGTGAAGAGAACTGATAAACGTCAGTGATAAGCAAGTTGTGTCTTTACGAGTGAACGTGAATATCATCCTAAATATCGGATCAGATCTCTGGGGCATATATGGTTCCCTTTGACATGTTACGAACATCGTCATGTTTAGAAATTATAGTAAACTCCCACAGATGTAGAAGGGAAGCAAATAAGTGGCTTTGGGTTATAGAAGCAGCACGGACCAGGATGAAACCGTTCCTCATTGGTTTAGCTTGTGGCTCAGTTGTTTGAAGAGTAGCTTATAGTAGTCAGTGTAGGTGATGATATCAAATGTAAATAAAAAATATAGCAGGTACGAATTGTGACTTAGTACACCTCGAGAGGGGTTTAAGAAAACGAAAATTCTATGGCTTAGCAATGAGACCCCTCTGAAGTAGGTGCTCCTGAGATGGCTGTCTGGAGGTTTGAGTGGTTAGGTTGTTATCAGAGGCCTGAACAGCCTCCGCTGGTCTAGACGGGGTAGTCTTAGAAATGGGTCCTTCACTTAAAACTATCGGTATAGTGGAGGAGTACCAATCATTTCATTAATAAGGGCATCAAAGCCCCTATTGGTCTGTGTTCGATAATTGGCCATGAGGGGGTTGGGTTGGGCCCCAATGGTGAATTCCGTAATTCTTTAAAGCGTATTTCTTTTTACTTTTACCTATAAAAATTCTCCTAATAGTCATATGCTCCATAATAAATGAACACAAATATAGTAACACAAATCATGAATATAAATATAAACCCCTGGAGCATAGCCGAGGAAACTGCCCCCACCACAGGTTCAGAGCAAAATACCTCCCACCTAGGAACATCTACAAGTAGGGTGGGCAATGGGTGTGGCCTCTTCAAAGCCCCCGGAACTCCACTTCCAGTCTCTAAGATTAAAAATATTAGCCGTGCACCACACGGATAAGACGCAAAGTCCAAGATTATACACCCAGGTGTAAGATAGCCTCCTCGGTGTTTAGGCAAGGTTCGGGTCCTCAATAATACATATCAGGGAAAAAGACGAGAACACCCGGTGTTTGACCTGTAGCCTCACACACGGAGGAATGAGAGCAAAATGGGCATATGATATGCACATACACAACAGCTCGAAAGCCGCCAGGATGCAGAAGGAGACTGGGGAGGATCTCAGAAGAGCGACCAGGAACACGAAGGATAGTACCTACAGGAAATGGAAGAGATGGGATAAAAACTGGAGAAGGAACGGGAAAGAAGAATGGGACACCTAAAATATAAGAATAATAAAAACAATAATAATAATAATAATAATAATAATAATATAATAATAATAATAATAAGACAAACGTTTAAATAATACTTAATAATAATAACTAATAACAAATAAATAAATTTTGCACATTACAAATTTAAAAAAAATATTAAACTTTTTTTTTCTTTAGTTTTTTTTTTTTTCTTAGAGGCAAAGAAAGATAACAACTAGAAAGAATAAAAAGTATATTTTCTCAATTCAGTTGTTCGTCAGTCAGATACAATAATAATAAAATAATAATAATAATTAAAAATCATTAAAGATAATGTATAATAATAATTAATAATAATAATAATAATAATAATAATATTCTATGGGTATATAATCAAACAAAAACATTATCGTAAAACTTCGCAGATACAATTCGAAAAAAGTATCTGAACCCCACCACCACAGCAAGTTGGCGCATTAATAATAATAATAATAATAATAATAATAATAATAATAATAATAATAATAATAATAATAATAATAATAATAATAATAATAATAATAATAATAATAATAAAAATCAATAATAATAATTGAATAAAATAATAATAATAATAATAATAATAATAAAATAATAATAATAATAATTACATAATAATAATAAATAATTTAATAATAATAATAATAATAATAATAATAATAATAATAATAATAATAATAATAATAATAATAATAATAATAATAATAATAATAATATAAAAATAATAATAATAATAATTAATAATAATACATAATAATAATAATAATAATAATAATTAATAATAATAGTACTAAGGTGTTCTTATAATAATAATAAAATAATAATATACATAATAATAATAATAATAATAATAATAATAATATTAATAATAATAATTATTATTATTATTATTATTTTGGATAAAAACTTGACTTTTTGGTACTTCTTTCCAACAATGCATATAATCTACTAACAAAGGAAACAGTATTTATCAACATTAAGATAAACTGCAATTACAGCAATTTTGAGACTGTATGAATAATTTCGGCGATATCATAATTACTAGTGGAAAGGCTTCAGTAATGTATGCTAAACACTACCTACAAGGAAGAAAGAACGTATAATATACCTAATTCTCATTCTGTTTCTTAATTTTTTGACACTTATCATATTTATTTGAATTTATTTTTTTTATATATATATTTTGTCTTTTTAGTCATTGTATCTTACTATGCTATAATAATATATTCGACTTCATTATTTCCGACATTTTCTAAATTAAAGATTATTAATAATATAAAATATATTGCTTATCCTAAGGTGTTTCTTTATGTAAATATAAGTAAATTAATAGTAAATCTTGCACTGATAATATTTGTAATTAGAAATATACTTTTTTGTAAATTTACTAGTAATTATGATTATAATTGTATTATGCTATTAGCTTTTAATTATTTTATATTTAATTTTATTTATATATTTATAATTTATTAATATATTTATTATTATATTTTTAATAATATTGTATTAATATATTATATTACTATATATCGCATTTCATGAAGAATTTATATATATTTATATATATATTATTCATTTATCATGTAAATAACTATTTTGTCATTTATAGTCATTGTATCAATTATAATAACTATATTCGCATTAAAGAAATATAATTATTTATTAGTATTCTTATTTAATATAATATATTATTATAATTAAATATTAATTTTTATTTAATTATTTAAATTATATTTAATTATTATAATTGAAATGTTATATTTAAATATTATAATTGATTGATTATGTAAATATTATAATTGATTATTATATTTAAATATTATAATTTCTAGTTATATTTAAGTATTATTTTATTGATTATATATTAGATTGACACTTTCAACCAAAGAGATAAGAGTGATGGATGAGATGATAATGAGAGCAGATGCTATCTATTAGTTATCAATATATGATTGAAAACGTGATGAAGAGATAGATAGAAATAGATGAGAAGATGTTATATTAAGTTAGAGATGATAAGAGCAGAGAGAGTGGGAATATGAAAGAATCATTGCAGAGAATATTTGCTGAGGAAGATGATGAGAGAGAGAGAGAGAGAGAAACAGAGAATTAACGAATGAGCGAATCATAGACAGAGTAGTTGAAAGAGATAGTACTAATTTATTATCTATGTATATTTACATTATTAGTAACTAATAGTCTTTAGAATATAATAATATATATCCGTAATCCTCTAGGCATATATAACTATTACTATAAACTATTATACATTATATACTATAACTTATAATATTATTTTCAATAGAGGTTATATTTTAATTAATATCAGTATATATGAATATCTTGTTACCCAAAGCTTATTTTAAACGTACTCTGCATATAATTAACATATGATATTAAAATATTGTTTATTAATATTAAGATCTTTTTATAAGTTATTTTATGAGATTTTTAGTATCATACATAACCATCATAATCACAATACTCAGTCTAGACGAAACATATATTATTAGCTCTATTTCCATAACATTCCATATTACCATTAGTCTTCTCTAATACGTAATAATATTATATATTAATACATTATAAATTCAGGAGGTTTAATATTATTATGATTAATTAATATATATTATATATAACAATTAACTATATATATATTATAATTATATTTATAATGATAATAATAACCAAGTAAAAGATAAAAATCAATAATTGTTTTAATTAAATTCTTATAGTCATACCAGGAAAAACTCGAAACGTCGTAATAAATTAATTTAAATTATAACTTCCTAAAGATTAATATATCTATAAATTAACTGAATTCAAAGCATATTAGTAAAAATTTGATTTAATAACTGATAATATAGACTTGAGTATTTAAAAATGAAGATAATGAATTAATATATTATTATATATATATATTATACTAATAATATAATATTAATATTACATAAATATATAATATATATATATATAACAAATTTTATAAAGATCATAAAGAATTATATATAATATAATATAAATAATAATAATAATATATTAATATATAATAAAAAATATACGATATAATAATAATAATAAAAATAAAACATAGTATATATATATATATCTAATATATATATAACAGGATAAAAGAAATTACAAGTATAATAAACTATAAAATTATATTAATAATATATTTAATATATATACTCAATATACTATTGATCCTCAAAATAAGACCTCCAAAAAGGTTTTTTTATATATTATTTTATTAATTATTATAGGTAATTAGTAGTAAAATAAAAATATATATTAATATATATACTATATATAATATAATATAATATATATATATTATATTTATATATAATATATATAATATTATATAATAATACTAGTCTATAATCACCATTACCATCATCATCGAAGGGCTTTCGCCCAGTCAGTTGAACCAGCGTCTTCTCTTCTGGCCCGAAAACTATTTCCTTAACCTTAGAACCCATCTCTAGGAAAAAACATTTCTCGGCCGAAATGGTGATCTGACTCCAGGTAGGGTTTTCCCCTTTCAGCTAGAACTAAGCATATAAATAAAAACGAGATATATATATAATTAAGGATAATTATAGATATATATATATATATAGCATATATATAAAAATAATTATATATAAATATATTAATGATATAGTATTAATAATATATATATAAAGAAATATATATATAATATATAATAATAATGATAAAGTATATATAATAGATATATATATTAGTATGATATATATATAAATATATTATATATATATATATAACAGAAAAAATATATAAACTCAAAAAAGAGTTAGCAGAAAATCAGAAAACTATATAAAGAATTTGAGTTGGAAAATGTAGATATTTATTTAAGGGAGACTGTGGTTGATATAGGATTAGATGTCCTAAGAATAATGCTTGCCGTGGTTCCGATTTTATATTGATCCACCCTAGTATAAGAAAAGTTAAAATAAAGTTAGTGACGATTTCACAATACACAAATATTGCAATTAAAAAAAAAAGCGTTATTTGTGCAAGGATATCGAGATAGGATAAAGAATATAATAATCCGCAAATCTATTAAAAGAGTTAAACTATCAAAAAGTCATTCGTTTTATCATTAGGACCATGGGAGAAAATCAAGTCCCTGATCGTTAAGTTCAAAATAAAGTTATGCTGAAGATAGATTAAACTTCTTTCTCCACTCCGCAAGGAATAAATCTGTCCCTTTAAGGTCTTTCCTTTTCCTTATTTTCCGTTTCTCAAGCCATGACTATACTTCAGAAACAGAGATAACTCCTTCATTCCGATTTCTTCAATTTACATATCTATTTCTACTTTTCATGTTTGTGTTGTTGTTGATATGTTAGTTGTTTGTGTGGTTGTTGTCTCGCTCGGTTGTTGCTTTTGTGTTGCTCTGTAATAGATTGATTGGTGTATGTTGATTGTTGTTGTGTCTTTTCTCTCATCTTCTTCATTACAGTGTAGGGCCAGGGATACTTGGAGCGTAAATACATGCGGCCCCCGCAGATATCTAGGCATCCCTAAATTACTCTGACGCCTTGACCAAGCGATTTATCGCTGACCGTTGACCTTTTTGGCCTGCTTACCGTGTTTGGGCCCTTGACCTTCTGTCCGAGCCTCAACCCTATTGATGACTGATGCCGGAATCAGTTGGCTCGATTTATTGGTCCCACGGATATTTTTAATTGGCAACCCTCAAGTTTTTTTGGCAACCCTTAATTTTTTGGCAACCCTAATTTTTGAACCCTTCGATAGAAGGTGCCGCCAGACGGAGGCGAAGCACTTACCGATCGTACGTATTACCCATCCTATTTTCTACCCCCCCCTAATTTTTTTCGTCCAATGGGTCAATTCTTGGCCCCACGGTACATTTTTGATTCCTGTCTTAGGAGCTTAGCCCTTTTTTTGATGTCTTTACCTGTTTTTTTGTCCTAATCCGCAGCACCCGCAGGTGCGTTCCCGCCTCGCCCGCGTTTTCCCGTACCGCCGCGTTTCCCATCCCACCTGAACCATTGGTTCACATTCCGCGCGCCTTGTGTCCCATCCCTTCTTGTATCCCGTCCCACCACCCTAGCTAACGTATCACTACACACACACACACAACCACACACACAGCACACACACACACCACAACATACGTGGCTTTAGTATGATATCAGGACCTATCTGTTTGAACCCCACATGTCGGGACCGAAACGCCTTATAAGCTGCACGAACAAGGCCGGCACTCGATCCACCGACCTCAGTATGACTCGGATTTACACACCCGCATAAATCGATAATATCTGATACTATTTTGTGTGCGAATTTACTGAGTTGCCAGGTCGACGGATATAGGTAGAATAACTACTACTCTACTAACCACTACCTACTACTGAAATACTGGACTTACTACACTTATTCTACTTCACCTACTAGCTAGCTACTATAATAATAATAATTATAATAATAGCAAATAATCAAAAATAATTAATAATAATAATAATAATAAAATAATAATAATAATAATCCATAATAAGTATAAAATATAATTAATAATAATGAATAATAATAAATAGATAATGAATATAATAATTAAATTAATACTAAATAATTAAATTAAATAAGTAATAATACAACTAAATATATTAAAAGTGATTTAGTGAATAATAATCATAAAATAAAAATATAGATAAATTTTAATTTTAATTATAATCAATTATAGATTACTATAAGATAATTAATGTATTTTGCCTTTAATAGAAGATAGCAAATCATTCTGTATGAGAAACATATCTGTGCCTATCGTGTTATTACATTCTCTTATTATCTCAGTAATATGAATTATCAATAATTTGATTAATATCATATATGAAGAACTAGTATGTGTTGTGCAGCCTCTTATCATAGAGCCGACAATCACATCGTCATAGTCTCATCAAATCCTACTCTATACGATCGAGCACAAGTATTGTCGAACTAGGAAATAAGAGACCAGTATACTATTTGCATGGAAATGACTTAGTAGGGCTACAGTGTTGATGCTCTAAAATAAATAAAAAAATAAAAAAAAATAAAAAAAAAAAAAAAAAATAAGAATAAAAAAAAATACAAATAAATTAATATATATCTTTATATAAAATCATTTACAATAGTACTAACAGGTAGTATATGAATAAGAATACATTTTTGGTATTCCTTATAGTGATTATAAAAATTTTATTAGTTATCATGCTATTGTATAAAATTAAAATATGATTAAAAAAATAATAGAATGAAAGAATAAAGATTAATTAAAAATTAAATATGATATTATATTATAAGGCTTTATATTGTATTAGAAGAGTGTGAACCGATTTATGGACCTATATTATAGTTTACTCGTTAAAATAAATTAGAATAACTCATAAAACAAGTTTCTTCAAGTCTTTGTACTAAAGAATGAAATGTGGAAAGGCAGGGCTAGAATATTGTCACAATGATTTAGTGCACATAATGAAATTTAATAGAATTACGAAATGTTGTATTACAATAGATATTATAAGTGTTATATAATTTCATGAGAAAATGGATACAGTATATTAGGATAAGGAAATAGAAGTCATAGATACATTTAAGAGAGACTACTTGTTATTACTATACAATACAACCGTAAATAGAATAGAATTTTGGAATTTTGAAAATGTAAGTATGTTTTAAGTTAACTACAAAATTCTTCTTAAGGTTATTTATTAAAATTTTACTACTTATATAGAACAATAGACTTATAGAATCTTTTATTATATCCTGGGTATCGTTAATTAGCTTATAATAGGGTTATTACATTCAAAATAAGTCATAAAACACTCAAATCTGTACGAGAGAAAAATTATTTTCCTATCTCCAAATCTAAAATAGAGTATATTCCTCTTAATTACTCTGCACTATGTAAGACGAATAGAATCACAGAAAAGTTCTAATTTTCTTTATGCTAATTCAAAAACTATATCTATTACCCTAGTATTGGATATAACTTTGGTAAAATTTTATTATTAAGAATTAATTGTACAAATTTTTTCATAGTGTACCTTATAGATAGTGTCTATATAACAGATAAATATTAATATAATTATTTATATATTATAATTTATATTATAATATAACTTATATTTACTTTTATTACAATTAATATATACGCTTTAGATTTATATATATTAATAATATTTGATTATATATATTTATATATATATAGTATATAATTATAATATATATTATATAATATATAATATTTAATATTACATATATTATATATATATATAATATATATATATATATATATATAATATAATTAGTAACAAATATATATAATAAGTAATAATATTAAATAATATTATATATATATATTATATATTATATAAATATATTATATTTAAATTAATAACCCAGTCAAATAATTTACAAAATAAAGGTGTTAGTATATATTATATAGAACTTTCGGACTTAAATTATAAATATAATATATATTATAATATATATATATATATGGATATATAATATAATATTAATATATTATAGTATTAACATAAAAAATGTTTTGCGAATCCGTCATGTTTTGATATTTTTTTTGTTTTTTATTAATATTTTCTTAAGTATTATTTGGAAGTCATGTTATAAGTGGTGAACGGTACATGATTCAAAAATTATATATAGGACCTGTTTACGTTTTACGATTTCTTACAGTGTTATTAATTTTTTTTTTAACTAAAGGTTACCAAGGTGTAAACCGCCCAAAGATGCAGGTATAAGTCGGCGGTCTCTCGGCCTATCATGGGAACGTGACAGGAGTATGGAAAACGTCCTCCCCCTCTGTCCTCCATCGGCTCAAAAAAATCACTAATTTTTTTATTTTTTATCTTTATTAAACATTTATTGCAATAGGAATTATTACGCCCAATCATATCGAATATTAATTGTGTTACTTTTGTGTCGTAGAGTGTCTTACTTTTCGAGATATTCATTTTTTGTATAAAAAGCATATTTAGTCTATTATAAATTGTTATTTTAAAAATTATCTAAAATATTTTCGAACTTATTAATCTGATGTCTGTCACTGCTGTGAATTGATGATATCGCATAGTACACTTTTCAATGTCTTTTAAATTAAAAACAATAAAAATAAATCAAACTTACTGGAGTCGCTAAAAACATAACACGGGCCTATATATATATTAATTATATATATAACTAGTATATTTTAATATTATTATATTTATATATTATATAATTATAATATATATATTATATATATTAGATTAATATTAATATATATATATATATATATATTAATAGGGAACTATTATTAATTATATATATATTAAATATAATATCAATTATAAATATTATAATTATATATAATTATTATAATTATATATAATATACTATATATATATATATAGAATATAATTATATAAATATATATATATTATATATTAATATAGATATAATATATATTATAATATATGATATGCTAAATTATATTATATTATTAATATAATTAATATATTTATATATATATATATTAATAATATATTATTTAATTATATTAATATATATTATATATATTAATATAATATAATATATATATATATATATATATTATTATATGTATAATATATTTATATAAATAGGTACCCTTAAATATTTTAATATATATTAATATTATAATATTATAATATCTTAATATGCTACATTATATATATTAAAATATTATGTATATATTACGGCTTTGCAAACATTCATGTGTATAATATATATATTTAATACCCCATAATGTATTTTATCACCACAACTAAGGATACTCGAATCCTGGATCCTTAGCAGATGAGGTGCATGGTGGTTTGACCACTTCGCTACGACGAGACAAAAGAGAAACCGGAAATTACTTCTACTTCCAGAAGACATTCTAAGTTCTCCCGCTTCGCCTCACTCGAACGTAAGGGCCAAACAATAATTGTACCGATAGCGCATGGTAATTAATAATTCATAACCACGGGGCCATCTTTTATAATGTAGATACTGCTCAATGGACCGACATATCTTAATATATTTGTATATATAATATTTAATACCCCAAATGTATTTTCACACATAGGATTACGATCCTGACCTTAGCAGAATTTGAGCGTGCATGTGTGTTAACCACTACGCTACGACGAGAACAAAAGAGAAACTGAGTAATACTTTCACTGTCCAAGAAGAGCATTACTTCAGTTCCTCCCGCTCGCACTCGAACGTAAGGCCAAACATGGTACAGGCATGGTGAATAATAATTACCATTAAACCGGGGGCATTTTTTAAAATGTAAAACTGACTGCAATGGACCGCAGCTTAAATTTGTAATAAATATATCATGTTGAAATGTCACCATGCTAGAATACGATCCTGGACCTTAGCAGATGAGCGTGCATGTTTTTGACAACTACGCTACGACGAGACAAAGAGAAACCGAGAATACTTCTACTGTCCAAGAAGAAGCATTTACTAACAGTCCTCTCGCTCGACACTCGAACGTTAGAGCCAAACTCAAGGTACGACGCATGGCGTATAATAATCACCATTAAGACCGGGAGGCCCGATTCATTTTATTTAAATGTAAGAACTAGCAATGGATCCGCAGCTTTTATAAATTTGTATAATAATATATATACCCCCAAAATATTATCAACACACTAGGATACGATCTTGGACCTTAGCAGATGAGCGGCATGTGTATTAGAACCACTACGTTACGACGAGACAAAAGAGAAACCTGAGAATAACTTCTACTGCCAAGAAGAGCATTTCTAACAGTTCCTCCCGCCCATCTCGAACGTAGGGACCAAACAATAGGTACCGTCCGCCAATGTGTGAATTAAATAATTACTCATAAACCGTGGGACCATTTCTTTTATTAAATGTAAGAAATGCAATGGACCGCAGCTTAATATGTGTTTGTATAAATATTATTTACCACCAAATATTATTTTCACACTACTTATAGTGATTACGATCCTGGACCTTAGCCAGTAATGATGCGTGCATGATTGTATCCTAGTGTGGTGAAATACATTTGGGGTATTATAAATATTGATATACAAAATTTAAAGCTGCGGTTTCCCATTGCAGTTCTTACATTTAATAAAAGATGGCCCCCACGGTTTATGCGTTAATTATATTTCAACCTATGCGCTAGTACCCTTGTTTGGCCCCTAAGTTGTTCAGTCAAGTGCGAGCGAAGAACTGTTAGTAATGCTCTTCTGTGACAAGTATGATAGTTATTCTTCGCGTTTCTTTCATTGTTTCGTATCGAGCGTAGAGTGGATCATAAAACTGCTAACGCTCTATCTGCCCATAAGGTCCAGGATTCCGTATATACCTTAAGTGTTATGGGTGAAAAATTACATTTGGGAGCTATGATAAAATATTTTAAATTATACCATAATTAAGGCTGCGGGTCCTCATAGCCAAGTTTCTTAACCAATTATATAGAGACTCAGGATTAGTATGGAATAAGTATATTATGGTGTGATATATAATAAAGTATATATATATATATAATATATATATAAGATATATATATATATCATAATTCATATATAATATATATATATATATATATATATATATATTATATATTATAATAATATATTATATTATAATATATATAATAAATTATATAATATATATATTATTATATATCATATATATATAATAATATATATATATATATAATAATATACTATATATGATTATATATATAATATATTTATATATATATATATATATATCATATATAATATAGATTACAGTGGCCGGCGTACAGTGGCGTACAGTGGCCCCCCCCCGATAATTTCTAGCACTAAAAAATTTAGGTGGATATCATATCCGCTTAATAATATAAAGTGCAAGAAGGCTCAGTTAAAAAAACCATGCGCTTAGGAGTTACTACTTTGTTTTGGCACCTACGTTTGAGATTTGCTCGAGCGAGGTGAGGATACTTTATATTTACGATTGCATCTTCTTTGCGAGTAGAAGTATTTCTCGGTTCTATTTTGTCTCGTCGTGCGTTAAGTTGGTCCAAACACGAGTGCCGACAGTATCTCTGCTTAAAGGTCCAGAGATCGATCTTATTCCTAGTAGTTGGTGAAAAGTATCATCTTCGGGTATGTAATTTAAAAAAAATATTTATACAAAAATTTTAAAGCTTGCGCCGTCCATTGACAAGTTACTCTTTAATGAACATTTAATAAAGATGATCACCTCCGGCCGGTTCTCTATAAGTGAGAGTATATAAGTAATGCACCACGCGCCGGTACACTTGTTGGCCCCTACGTTATTGAGTGCAAGGAGCGGGAGAAACTGTTATAGTATATGCTTTTCTCTATAGTTGACCAGGTAGACTAAGTTTGTCAGGTTTTTTCTTTGTGTATCTACGTGATCGTAGCGTAGTGGTCAAAACACAGCACGCTCATCTGCTTTAAATAAGAGCGCTGCCACGGAATCGTGGAATCTGAACCTAGTGTAGGTGAAATACCATTTGGGGGTATAGAATATTTTATTACTCAAAATTAGAGCTGAAAACCTGTGTCCATATTGCCAGTTCTTACAGTTAATAATAAAGGATGTGGCCCCCCCACGGTTTTACGGTAATGAAGTATTCACCATGCCGCAGATCTTACATCTTGTTTAGGCCCTTACGTCCGAGTGCGAGCGGAAGGAACTGTTATAATGCCCTTCCCTTGACAGTAATGAAGTAATTCCTCCCGTTCTCTTTGTCATTCGTCGCTAGCCGGATAGTGGATCAAACCAATCCACCGCTCATCTAGCCTAAGGTACCAGGTAATCTCGAGTATCCCTAGTGTGGGTGAAAATACATTTGGGACCCAGGATCTAATATTTATTTACAATTTCTTATGAAGTGTCTTCTATATTTGGAGACTTCTACATTTACCATATATATACTCGTACTAAGGATATAGTATATATATATATACTATTATTATATATTATATTACATGCACAATTACATATATATAGGCTCTTCCAGAAGGAAGCCTCTATTATTCCATTATCTCTAAAAAACATTACAACAGCTACCGTTAACAAGGATTTAATTACATTGCTTACATAGTGGAAAATGAAATTACATTTTGGAATCCTTGTTTAAAATTATGGTTTAGGAAATGTAAATAAAAAAATTAAAAAAATTTAACATTCTTAAAATTGGCTATTTTTTTTTTTGGGAGGGTGTGTTGCTGGACTATAGTAATTATATATATATATATTATATTTATGTAAAGGTATTACACGGCTAATTTTAGCGGAGGTGGCGCTACTAGTCGACGGCGGGTAACACAGAGTGGGGGAGTTTTCCCATAGCCCCTCGTAGGTGGTGGGGCGGACGGAGGAACCCCAGCTGCGCGACACCTATAACTACCAAAGAGGCGCGGGACGGTTCCGGAGACCTCCCGGAGGGGGAATTAGTCCTACCCGCGTAGGTCTCTCGGTTGCTCCGAGAACCCCGGCTCCTAGCCACCGATCGTGCCCGTAACCCTCTGAGGGGTATAATTGCTTTAGTTAATAAATAAAAGCGAAAATTTATAGAAAGTCTATTTATTTTTAACGATAACCAACCAACATAAGGTCTCTAAATAGGCCTTGTACTCATAATTATCATTTTTCTCATAATTACTAAACAATATTTTTTTTATCCTATTGAACATTTTTTCTCATTTCGCCGTAGTAATTTTTATTGAAGCATTGTGTGTGATATAAGCCAATTTTTCGGCTGTAGCTATTGCCTAGGATTTTGAAATATATATATAGTATATAGTTATAATAATATTTATAATTTATATATTTATAATATAATAAATAAAGAACTTATATATACTTATTATTATATTATATTATATAATATACTAATAAGTATATTAAAATTAATTTATCAAGGAAGAGTATATCGTATAAATATTATATATATAATTACATTTTTCGCCCACTAAAATTGCGACCCCAGCAATTCCCAAACAAGTAGGATTCCCTATTTAACA
Organism: Trachelipus rathkii; assembly: GCA_015478945.1. NCBI lineage: Eukaryota > Metazoa > Arthropoda > Malacostraca > Isopoda > Trachelipodidae > Trachelipus > Trachelipus rathkii. Next base: position 5,091 of record JABUQX010112117.1, on the reverse strand, counting down.
GGAGCCTGTTGGTAGTTTTGATGTATGGGATTTTGGTGGCCATGCTTCTTAAGAGGGACTGACAAGTTAAGTTTACATGTAATAATGGTATATAGTTATAATTTTATATATAGAATTGATATAATAATTTGATAGTCATAAAATCGATACAATATAATAGATATATATTTTAGTATATAATAATATTATTATAATTAGTGCAAAATTATATAATCAACAGCACTGGTAGTCTCTCTACTAATAAACCGCTAATTAATAATAATAGTATGTGATATATATGACTTAGTATATAGGTCTAGCCTCCATAAATCATACAGTCACGTAAACAAAAAAACTCATAACAGTATTGCAGCTGACAGGATAAATAATCAATATCCATTTTGTTAATCATGGAGACATTAATCTTTACCCAATGAAATATTTAGAAATATATATAAAATAAAATAACGCTTTCTGACAAAATTAAAATAAGTTCAAAATGGTTTTTGTAAAACTCTTTGATAATTGTATTATTACCTTTTTCTGTGAATGTCCAAAAAACTACCAGATTTCTACTTCGTGAGTAAGCTCTAGCATTGGCAAGACTTTGTGTGCCTCGAACTGTTGAAATATTTTCCTATTTTTTAACTTAATGCAACTACGGGTAAAACGGATAACGCATAGCAAGAGTCGGGGGTTGCTCGGCCTATCTGGGTGTAGCCTATCGCGTAGTCCCTTTGTCCCACTTGAATCCTCCGCTTGGGAGTTCCGACCCACGCAGCCATCGTTATATAAAAGTTTAATATTAAAGAATAGAAAATACATTATTTTTCCCATCAGAAGGTAGCAGTTGAAAACTTAATTAATAACAATTGTGGCAACTTAATTGACCCTGCTCGGATAGTTATTCGTTCACGTAATATCAAAAAGGGCTCATTATGCACGCATACCGAATGCTTTGCCATGCGTATACCTAAGTATCTGTGTAAAATACAGTCTTACTTAATTAGTAGAAGGTAAAATTAAATAACTTTATGCGGGTCATTTCATAATTGTGTCGCAGTCATCACGAACAATTAAAGCTTAGGAATAAAAATTTATTTGCTTTCTTAAGTATCATCGATTTGAAATTGCTTTTGCGCTTAAATCAAAAAATGCCTTATTTTATGATTTCCCCTGTATAGTCTGCGAGTTACTAAATTTTTTTAGTTACAAGTCATGATGCCTTTTGAGCTGGAAGGCATGGCCAACCATAGTTTCTTACTTTAACCTATAAACATCTGAAAAATTTATTTTATATGATATATAATATTAATATATATTAATATAATATAAATTGTATATATATATAGATATGTATATATTTATTATCTTATATAACAAATAAACTTCGACGGCGTATGTTGTAACACGTAAGTATAGATATCAGTATAATAGCGTATTTTTATATATTTTTATTAAAATTATATTTAATATTATAATATATAATGATAATATATATATTTTTAATATTGTAATATTTATAGTCTTTCTTTCTTTCTTTATCTTCCTTCTATCCGTCCCAAGAATTGATGATGAGGATCATATGAAGGTATAGGTGCGTTAACGACATCGGAAAAGAAAGCATAGTAGTAAATAAGACTATGGACAAACGAGTCTCGAAAAAACGTCAATAGCCAGAGCCATTACAGACCTCCCCTTCCCGTCAGTTACCATTACATTAGTTAGATCCGACTCAATGTTATATAAGGGTGTTTCTATCCCTGTGGTTTGGCCCTCATGGTTGAGGACAGCGAGCTCTTTATCAATTAAAATTAATCCCCTTTCCACTGTGCGAATTTCTCTTCCCTTCCCATTCCACTTTTTCATTACTAAACACCCATATATGCACCCTTTATTCTTCAGTTAAGTGCGACAAAACTCCCCTAACTATTCTCTCCTTCAGACATTACGCATTACAATTACACGACTCAATCCATCTTTACTCTTATTCGCTATCGGTTCTCCAAGGGTCCGCGTTAGGTCATCTTTTACCATACATCCACATCGCCACTATTAATCGCATATACCAAGCCGTAATTATATTTTCATACTTTCCACTGATGTGAAAGTGGTGCATCTCTTAGGCATACTTTTTCATTTTATTATACATTTTTGATTTTGTTACACCCTCTTTTTCTTCCACTACCACACAACTCTCTTTACACTACGTTTTCTATAATTTCATCCTCTATTTTATTCAATTTACTTCTTACTCAATTAGCCTAGCATGGCCCCTTAATAGTGGTCCATTTTTGAATCAGAACTTAGATTTCTGCTATTATGTTTCTTCTATTCCTAGACCTAATTATATTGCAAACTACATAACACGTAACAATAACACATAATAATAATTATCTAGGTGTAACAACATTACCACCTATAGTTTATATTAAGACCCTATAATTTTAGGCGCACTCATAAGACAGTTAGTTCCCTTAATTTTTACAATTGTGATTCATCCACACGACTTTCTATTGCACCAGCAACTCTTTCTTGTACATTTCACAACTTTTTGAGGCACTTCAATGTACATTTCATCCGTTCACCTTCTTAATCGCTTAACACATTACCCTAAATATTATATAACTCAGACACTTGTATCCAGCTGCTCAACCAGTGTCTAACATAATCTCTCACACTGAGGACTTGTTCACTCACTCACTAAACAACTTTAACATATCTCTTAATCTAGTACTTTCAAACCCCCTTCCTTTTATACATTAACCTCTGATAAAACTTACTCTAATCCATAAGAATCGCTCTCAAAACTCTTCATTCAGATAGAGTCGCCCACACAATAACCAATATTCACATATAATAGGTAAGGGCAAGCTCCCTTCCAAACTCATTATCTCCTAGATTTTAATCCATCATTCTAACCATCCTATATTTCCTGCTCCATCCCCGCCTCTCGTAATTTCTTTCATGTAAATCCCATCCAATTACAAATGAATGTAGCTAAGGAGATCAATTAACCAATATCAAACTCGTGGATGTTGCCTATCGTTTGCTAACCGATTAAACCAATGTTTCACCTATGATTCTGTGACTTCATTATGACGCCATTTGAAACGGCTTGTTCGCAACCTAATTCTAGTCACCACTATCTTTTATGATGATTCCTATTCACAGTAAAGGCCTGATGCTAGTGTTACCTTTTTTTCCATTAATCTATATTAAGTCTCCTCGTTAACAACTCACACTATTTGTAGCTTCTATATAATTAAATTACCTACATATATTTCAATGCCGTCCAGTTGCTCAAAATTCCATTAATAAAACCTTAAAAACTAATCTTATTTCTTACCGCTTCCGTACTACTTTCGATAAATAATAATCATTTGTACAAATTACAGTAATAGAATGATGTGTGAACACCAATAGCTGTTTTTATAAAACTAACTAACTTACTTAATAAAGACCCCTTTTCACCAATGCAGATTACTCTGTTCAACTTATTGATACTACTAACTTTACTTTCTATTATCTGTATTTAATAATTAACAACCTATATATTTATATTATGCAGGAATTTTATTTTTAATTTCCCTACTAACCAAAATTCACAAATTTGAATACATATATTTCTTCCCTTATATAATTTGATACTATACAGTTCACCTTCCAATCTCCTTATACCCTTATATGATTATTAATTATAATGAGGTGGTTACTTAGATTTACTGTACTCTCTACCAAAATAGCCTCCGAAACTATTTACCACGTTCCTATAATATATAAATCTCTCAACATTGGATTTTTCTAGAACATCTCATATTTATGCATAGTCTCAAATTAATATTACTCCTCATTCTCTACCTTTGCAACGTTCTTGACAAATTTGTCAACTATAAAAGGCGGTATTAATTCAATAGTCTAAATATATTCTGTGATCAGATTTTTAACTTTCCTTTGCTGTTTATTTAAATTTTTTACACTTTCTATCTATTTTCTTATGCCGTTACTCCTCTTATACTATTACTTATCCCAAATATTCTTAATATTATCACATTTGCTACATACAATACCCAAACATTCATCCACATTTCACCTCTTTAATTACTATTCACAATGTAAAATATATAAACACCATTCTTGACCAGAAATAGTTTTTTTACTATACTACTTTCTTCTCCACTAGTTGCTCTATTTGCGTATCACTCGTTTACGCCTCTTAAAAGGCTCGACCTGCATTCATTATTACTTAAGTCAGGGTATCAACCATTAATTTTCTAACTGAGATCTTTAACCCTTTTTCGGCCGCCCCACTCAGCTATTTTTCACATATAATTAATATGGGTTTGTGGATATATCTTTATAATAGGTTCCTACTATTATCCTACATGTAAAGTCACCCATATTAATCTCTTTCCATTTACCAAATCTAGCTTCAATTTACATCTTATTTTTTCTTCCTACGTATTGCACTTTAATATTTTTTCTTTTCTCTCATACTTAATAATAATTTCCAAACAATCCTATTCTTTTTAAAAACTTTACAAGTAAGACTTAAGTTCTAGAACATTATTTTAATATACGCATAATGATATATATATGATATTTTAATATATTATATAATATATATATATTTACTAATATTATATTATGTTGTAATAATTATATATTAATAATATTATATTAATATATATAAGTAATAGTATTATATATAATGATTTTAATTATATAATTAATATTATATTATATATTATATATTAATATATGTATAATATACATATAATTATAATATATGATTTATAATATATATATTTAAATTATATATATAATATAATACAAATTTATATTTTAAATATATATTTTATAATTATAATATATAATTTATATATATTTAATATATATTAATAATATATATATATTATATATAATATATTATAATTAAATAATTATTAGTATTATTAAATTATTATATATAAATACTTTTATATAATACTTAATAGTATATCTAATATATATATATGTTATAATATATATTTTTAATACACACTATTTCTCCACATGAAGTGACGTTTTCGCTCAAATCGACCTGTCATGCTTGCCTGGTATCCTGCCTCT
>JABUQX010112116.1:67500-72143 GCA_015478945.1 Trachelipus rathkii | reverse complement strand
TAAAAATTTTCCTGCAGTCGTCTTCTGCCTGATTGAGTTTTTTGTTGTTGTAAAGTATAGTGTTTTAATAATCTTGAGGGTTTACGAATTTTGTCTCACACTGACCTACTCGGAAAGAGTAGAAAGTCAGAAAGTACCGGCAGCCATCATACTGGAATATAGTTATCTTTTAGTTGTAAGAAGTCGTTTCGAGCCATCCGCCGATTTAAACATTTAGCTTTCCCATCTTGTCTCTTGATCTAAGATTGCCCACTTTTCCATTCTTGACGCTTTTAGAGATTTTCCATTAATTTTGAAAAGGTACCATTGCGCTACACTTTGTATTTGTCGCCCCCTTGATTATAAAGTTTGGTTCATGGCATCTGCCGTAAAATCACTCGCACCACTGACTAACTAAAATTGAAACCCACACCTCGCGTGTTGCAAGTTTCCTCATCGAACATAGTCTTTTCATACTTCATAATCCCGAGCCGGTGCTCACCGCGCTTCCGACGAGTTTTAACAAGGTTCATCGTGGAAAAACGACTATTACTTCGTTTGACATTCAATTAAATATAAGTATCACATTTACCAGCTTCTGTTGCCTAAGTCCATGTTCTTTATTAATTTTCACATCGTGACTCGATTCATGTGATGCCTTATCCGTAAACTAAGCTAATTAATTACTTGCCTTTTATTATTTCGAATTCTTTTAAAACGTCAATAACAAGTTCTTGATATATTAGCTTAAAATATTGCAATTTGGAGCTCTTACTTGCTCTAAAGCGTTCATAACATTAATCCCTCGCTATATCCGCCGTTTTTTTTCCAAAATACCAGTAATCTATATCGCATTTTTTAAAAAAAAATTTATTCTGCATATATATTTTATCTTTTTTTATATGAATATAGGTATTTAATAGCATTGGAAGTTTTTACAGTATAAAGGCTAGAGTTGTTATAAAACGTGTTTTTTTTAAATCGTTTATTTTAGCATCGTTTTTTTGTTTTTTTTTTGTTTTTTATTGTTTTTTATTCGTTTTTTTGTTTTTTATAAATTCTTAATTTATCAGAACCATTCTACTAAAATTATTATTTACCTTGTTTATTATAGGAAACAGATATTAAAGGACAATACTAGGTTCAGCTTTACATATATAAAGTCAAATGGTAAAGGATTCAATCTATAAATTTTCTGACAATGGCTGGGAAAGAAAACAAACACCTGTCCATTCTCTATTTACTGTTAAGGAAAATCATACATACAAAGGTAATTGAGCACTCTGTAAATTGTGCTTCACTGAGGTGGCCAATAATAGTTCAAAGAAAGAACAACACATACCGAATTGCAAAAAATGCAGTGATGACATAAAAATGAAATACTTGGGAAATCAGAAAGAGAGTAAGAGTACAGCAAAATCAAGGAAATGGAAGCAAAGTAAAGAAATGCAAATGCTAACAAAGCAGAAAAAGAGCACAAATAAATAAGCCGTCAAGTTGACACTGTTCCTATCACTGATAAATCTGATTATGTTTAAATTGCTCAATGTGAAAGACCAATTAATGGTCAAATAAATATAGATATATAATATATATAAATAATATATAATAGAAATATATATATATATAATATATATATATATTATATATATATATAAATATAATATATATATATATTATATATTTAGAGAGTATATATATATATATATAATATATATACTATATATATATATATATATATATATAATATATATATATATATTATATCAATATTAATATATAGATAATATATTATAAATATCCGGTAGATATATACCCCGGTATATATTACTTTTTTACTTTTATAAAAAACAATTACATACAAATACAATACAATATACAAGGCAAATTGAAAACAATATTTCATTTAATTTTTCTCAGGTTCAAGCTTTCAAGAAGGCCTACAATTCTGGCAAGCGGAAATGCTAGCATGAGGATGAAAAAAGAAAGTACAAAGTTTAATGGGAGGGATTAAATTGATGAATTTTTTCCAGTCAAGAGGACTCTCAGTATGAATATCTCTGGGCTTTACCTTTCCAAACAATGGTTTCGTCTGCAGCTATGGTGGATTAGTTTATGTAAGCATTGCAAGATATCAAAAGTAGCCTCCCGAATTCTAGACTTTCCTGCCACTTCAGCTGCATGTGAGAGAAGTTCTCAGCACATGCAAATATCCATTCAAAAAAAAGAATCAGGCTCACAAATGAACATCCAGAAAAAACTATTATTCATAAGTCATAATTTGAAATTGACAGAGACGGAGCAGCCAGAGCCTTGTGGTACTTTTTCCAAATTAATGTAAATTGGTAGTAGTTAAACGTCATCAAATTCATCACCATGAAACCACATACACTATCAGCCAGAGTTCTCAGTCAGGTAGCTCAGGTTTTTCTGTAAGGACATTGAAGTCTGATAAAACCAAATCTAAAGACACCTCTGTCCATAGCTTTGAGTCAGAGTCTGACTCCTCCTTCTCTTCCACAAATATAGCAAATGAGGATGAGGAATCAGATTTATCAGTAGAGGCCATGATTGGAAACAGGGTCTGCAGGATTCGCGATTGCCAGAAAGCAGTAGAACAGGAATTTTTAATGAGGCCCTTGATGGTTCTTTAGAAATTTAGTAATTTTAGTTAGGCCTTATCATACTAGTTACTAACTTATGGTACTTAATATTATATTCTTTATTTGTGTAAGTAAATATACATTATAGTCATATGACTCATTTCTCATATGATAATATTTATTTCATGTACATTCTTCAGTTTTTACGCTTCAAAGGTAAGAAGTGTAATGTTGAAATTTAAACTTGAGCATATTTTTTTTTTATTGCATTTACTTCATGTTTATTTCTAAAATATGCTTATTTTACAGTAGATTATATAGGGTAAAAAAACTGTTTATAATTCATTAAAAATTAATAAAAATAATGAAATAAAAGAAAAAACATTTAAAGTATGAAACTTTAATTTTAAAAAGCAAAAAAAATCGGGGAAAATCAATTGTTTTTTATTCATAGTGTTTTTTTCGATAAAAAACATGTTTTTTTTAAATAAAAAACGGTCGTTTTTTATTCACTTACATCTCTAATAAAGGCTTAAAATATACGTATATATAACATACATGTACTTATATAAGTATACATGTATATACTTATGTATATACATGTAAATCTCTCTCTCTCTCTCTCTCTCTCTCTCCTCTCTCTCTCTCTCTCTCGTCTCTCTCTCTCTCTCTTCTCTCTCTCCCTCTTCTCTCTCTCTCTCTCTCTCTCTCTACTCTCTTCTCTCTCTCTCTCCTCTCTCTCTCTCTCCTCTCTCTCTCTCTCTCTCTCTCTTCCTCTGCTCTCTCTCTCTCTCTCTCTCCTCTCTCTCTCTCTCTCTCTCCTCTCTTCTCTCTCTCTCCTCTCTCTCTCTCTCTCTCTCTGCTTCTCTCTCTCTTCTCTCTCTCTCTCTCTCTCTTCTGCTCTCCTCCCCCCTCTCTCTCTCTCTCTCTCTCTCTCTCTCTCTCTCTCTCTCTCTCTCTCTCTCTCTCTCTCTCTCTCTCTCTCTCTCTCTCTCTCCTCTCTCTCTCATCTTTCACTCTGCTCTCTCTCTCTCTCTCTCTCTCCTCTCTCCCTCTCTCTCTTCTCTCTCTCTAATACACACTTTCATCTCTCTCTCTCTCTCTCTCTCTCTCTCTCTCTCTCTCTCTCTCTCTCTCTCTCTCTCTCTCTCCTTTTTTCTCTCTCCTCCTCTCTCCTCTCTCTTTCTCTCTCTCTCTCTCTCTCTCTCTCTCTCTCTCTCTCCTCTCTTTTTATTTCTTTTTTATTATTTTCATTGATTATTATATATATTTTATTATAGTTATTATATTATTATTATTATTTTTATTATTCTTATTATCCCCAGATTTGGGGTGAGGTGCAAAGCATACACCGGAACAGAAAAGTAGTAGAGAATATGACGAAAGTCAAAAAGAAAGCACGCCCCCCCCCTCTCTTTTACCGTCCTCCTTTATACCTCAGTGGTGGAGAAAAATTGTCGCCAATAAAAAAAAATCCACCCTGAGGGTTCACGAGACTGCGATGGATTCTCAATGTGGGGTTCATCCCCTGGCCAAAGCCCAGAACCATACCCCCTCACGAAACCCCGTCATTCACTCCTGTTATGCACCTTTTCGCCTCTGCCAAACTAGGGATGTACCGATAGCATCGGTATCGGCAGTATCGGCCAATTTTCTTGGTATCGTATGGTTAATATGGGCCGCATACTTCTTACATTTTGGTTTGAAAGAATTATGAGAAACTTTAGATCAATAATAAATTCCAGTGTTTCGAATATAAAAGGTTCTAATAAGGAATTCCTTAAGCTAGCTGAAACCCCACAAGAATGGCATCTACGACGGTGTACCACTTCTAGAATGCATTTAAATTGCATAACCGAGGAGCTTGCTCGCGTGACAAAAAAAAAGATTCACAGAATTAGAAGCCGCCTTATCAGCAACCCCTGGCAAAACAGCACTGATAGCTGACGATAAAGACAATATATATATAAATTCAGCAATAAACCTAACAGAAGAAGAGAGAGGATTTTGATGATGTCTAGACCTTTGATAAGTTCAGGCGAAATTGCATGACATCTCATT
>JABUQX010112116.1:25000-62500 GCA_015478945.1 Trachelipus rathkii | reverse complement strand
TTGAAACCAGCTTCCTCTCGCATGAGAGTCGGCGAGTCAACCTCCTACGCCATGAGGCGTGGTCAAAATAGTTGTTGCGAATCTTTATTAAAGTTGTTACGATTTTTTTCTTAAAAAAAGTTGCCGAAAGTAAGAATTAAGTAACCTTAAGGTAGAACTTTGAAAAAATGAAAGTTAAATAGGTGTAATTTTTTCTCGAAGTCTTTTCAGCCAAAAATACTAGCATATATCTCTATAACAGTCAATAATCTAATTCCCCTATAGTTCTACAGTTCCCCTTATCTCCCTTACTCTTATGTTAAGGATACTATTACTGCTCTCCTCCAATGCCTTGGAACTATATATTACGATCCATAAACGTTTTTTACACAACTTTCCACATCCAAATCAAATCACAATCTCTTCCTCCATTTATTTGAAGTTTCCCAGGGAATCCATCTATACCTGCGATTTACCATCTTCAACTTTCTCGCTCACTTTTCTATTACCTCCTCCCTACTAATACCTCATCCTCAAAATAGCTATTCTTCTTTCACATCCAACCACATAGATTCATTATCACCGACTCATTGCTGACAATGTTATGCAGATTTTCCAAGTATTCCCCATCTCACTCTTCACATTTATTTCATCAGTCACGAAAATACCATCCCTTCAATTATTTTGTGAAATTCCCCTTATCTCACTTTCTTAACCTCGTACCTCCTTCCCAGAAGAGCTCCCTATTCCCTTGTAATTCCCCATTCACCCTGCCGTTCCAAACTGTTTCATTTACTACTCTTTTTCCTTATGCATATATGCGCAAATTTTCTTCCTTTTTTCCCCCCTTAATATTTCCATACACCTTCTCTCTAGACCTCATTCATTTTTCCTTTAGCACATTCAAACCAGGCCTCAATTTGAACATTCTTTTCTTCCTTAATTAGCGCATTCACATACTTCTTGCACCGCTAGCAAAGGCTTCATTCATTTACGTCCAGATTTGTTCAATTTCATCTTGTTTACATCCACACAACTTTTCCTAAAACCTTGTTTTTCTTAACTTCTCACTTTCTTTAATTCTTCCCACTTTCTTCCTTATATCTTTTCTCGCCATCCATGCCCACATTAACAAATCTGACCTAAAACAACACAATGATTCAGATATTCCCATTCCAAACCCCCCCTTACTGAATTAACGTCAATTACATTCTTCAAATATCTGCCCAACTCAGAATCAGTTACACTATTCGCTTCAATACCATCTCTAACTACCCCAACTCGTATATTTATGAATACTCTTGTGCTCGAAGAATGTATTACTTACATATTTACCTCTCACAGAAATCAGTCATCTTCCTACCATTCTCATTTTTCCCACAACCTTAAAGCCACCTGTTATACCATCCCTTTTCTATTACCAATCCAACCATTTAAGTCGCCCAACAATCAATCTGAAACTCCACTTACCCCTTCCAAAACATTACACAGATTTTCCCTCATAATTTATAACCTCACCTCAAACTTAAATTTAACTATTCCCGTAATTACCCTCGCGATGACTTTTATCAGTCTCAAAATAGTACCCATGGATTTCTCATGATCTCAAGACTCTATATCGACGTTTGACAGCCTGGCTTCCATGACGATCGACCAATAACCCTCAGTTGAGCGCATGGTATAGGTAGAAATGATTAAATCCGCTCATTAACCCAAACTTCTTAAAAAGCATTCACCAAAAATTAGTTGCGGAAATCTTCAGCAAAGAGAAGATTCTTGGAAGATATTTCAATCTCTCGTAGCTTCCGACCTTCACCGCGTCATTCTCAATCTCGTAGTCCTCACTAAAGGACCACTGGTTCTCGTTATGTATGAGAGATAAACCAATTTAGCCCACAATTCCTCTGAAAACTTCACAACTTCTTCTCGCAACTATCGATCATTCTCATAGTACTTCTCGCACACCTACAGATCTTGTGTGGTGTGACTATTGTGGTATTCAAGGCCATCAGATGCGAGAATGTTATAAGTACTTCGGTCTTTGCAGTTATTGCAAGCAGAAAGGATATATAAAAGCCGAATGTCCAGTGCGGAGGACTCCTCTTTCTTTGTCTTCTCCCAGTCCTAGTCCTAGAAAACGTCCTTGTCCCTTTTGTAAAGGAACTCACTCGGGAATTAAATGTCCCCAAAGAACGCCTCCAAGACAAGAGACCACACCTCCCAAACCTTCGACGGAACGTTCCATTCGCGAACTTATAAAGGAAGTAGTAAAAAAGATTGATACGCATCCTCCCACACGTTACTGATGTACCTTACGTATCACAACCTCAGACATCACAACTGGATGACAAACCTTTATTCACCCCAGAATCAAATAATTCTGAGGAGTTGATTCCAGTAATCTGTTCCTTCACAGTTTTACCTCCTGACCCTGACCCACAAACCACTGATAATGCCACTGCCATAGACGATACTAAAATTACTGACGTTACTTTAGCTACGGTTTCCATTTTGACGCAGTCTCACGTGTCTCCTCACGTTTCTCCTAGTAAAAATATTAAAGCCAAAGTTTCTACCACTGACCCTTTGGTGACCCCTGTTGCTTTGTCCCGAAACAAATCCTGTTTCATTAATTGCATGATTGACAGTAGCGCTGGAGTTGGTCTCATTAGCGATACTGTTTTAAAGAATCAATTGGAACATGTACGCACGTTTCTAGCTTCTGACATTAAGATCCAAACCATAAGTAGGTGGGTCCGTGACCTTGGTGTTCCCATAACTTCTTATGTGAGAATTCCTATATTTTTCCAGAATACTGACTATTATACTCAGCCAGTTATCTTGTTAATAATTCCGGCAGAAGTGATGCCGTATCCGGTAATTTTGGGGGCTATCGCGTTAAAAGAAAATTCCTTATTAACGGACATGACCGATTGATGTTTAGTCCGGTGGGTTGGTGATAAATTACAGCGTGTAACTTCATTTTAGTTTTTAATAGTTCTTAGTTAATTCTTAGTTCACTGCAACGGAACGATTTCGAGCGTGATTGAATCACTTTTCGTCCTTTTTAGGTTTTCGGTTATTTAATGAAAAAATTTATTCATTAATTCTTCGTAATCACGATCGATCGATTGACTTTTCGCGATTTTTTAAAATAATTCTAATATTTTCAATCATCATTGATTTAAAATATTTACTGCTTTACTGCCATACAATTTACACAAATTACTTTGCAAAAACAACATACCATACTTTATGATAAATAAAATATAAATTAAAAGGAAAAATATTTCCAAATTAAATTGAAAATTAATTTTTCAACTTCGGGTATAAGCATTATAACTTAAATGTAAAAAGGTATCTGATTGTTTAAAAGATAAAACAATCCAATCATGAATTCTTAAAGTTATGAATTCAAAGAGAAGTTGTATTGTATTGTACAATTTCTTAAGGTATAGAAATTTATACTTACAGCCTAATATAATTACAGCTTATTAAAATTACAGCTTATTAAAATTACAGCATGTTATAATTACAGCCTATAAAAATCACAGCTTATTATAATTATAATCAGCCTATTATAATTATAATCACATTTATTATTATTATTAAATTTATTATTTATACTTTTTGTATTTTATGTACTTATATTATGTGTCATTTACTTATTGTTTATTCAAAATCTCATCATTGCAAGGTATTAATCTCATGTTTTTTCCTTCTTATTACTTTACTAACCCATCCCCGCTTTACCTATGCTATCCTATTATAATCTATATCTCAATCTATCATCTTCATTCTAAAGTGTTCTTATCCAGTAATCACTGTGGTTCTCATCATGTCTTTGTCACAATTACTTGTTGTGGGTGCATCCGCAGCAATTCTATTTCGCAATGAAAAAACCTATCTTCAACGATATCATGGAGTCCAGGTAAAAGTTGATTTTGTAGCCGGGAGACATCTTTCAGCTTGTGTTACCGGAGTAGAAAAGCATATGTCCCCTGATATAAATGATGTTATTATATGGGCATTAACTACTGATGCCTGGAGTCGTACTCTCATCAAAAACGTTCATAATCGAGAAGTCTCTGTTTTCGAATCTGTTCCAGATTTTTCCATAGCAAATGTTGCTACAGTCATGGAAGAAATAAGTAACTTTGCTAAAGCAAAAAACCCTAGAGTCAAAGTGTATTTGTTTATACCTCCGATACAGGAATTATACTCATTCAATATGAAACGTATTGTCAAGGAATGGGGTTCTTCAGATGAACACTCGCTTCAAAATTATCCTGCCTTATTACCTGAAGCAATGCGTGAACACGCAATCTTTGCAAATGAGAAGTTTATGTCCTTGACTACTTCAACGCATCCATGGTCAAATAAAAAGGTTCTCATTGGAAATGATGTCCTGGATTTCCTTCATCAACAAAATCATTGAGCACAAAGCACCGAAATGTATCCACATATTCAATATTTGGAAAAATCCACAGTGGTTATGAACTCTCCACTTTTACCAGATGGTCAACATCCTAATAGGATGTTTTTAGAAGCCTTTATGGGATTGTATAAAGAATTTAGTCATAAGATTGTAAGATCAAATGTTTCATCTTCCAGAAGAAATACTGGAAGAGTTCTTAGGCCTGTAGTATCTCTCAGTAGCGAAGATCTGAGGGAGCGCATAATACAGTCTGTTGTTCGCCCTCCCTCCGGTGCTCGCCGTACTGAACAATTTACTGCCCCTGTTAATACTTCAGGCAACAATAATTCATCCGCCGGGTTCTCCCTTGGGAGAAGGTTATCATCGGGGTATGGTCAAAATACCTATCCTGGTCAATCGTCGCGAACGCCGCGTTATCATCCTTATTCTGTTCCTTTTAATTCCTCCGCCTATACTAGCCACAGTATGCCTTCCACTTCTACTGGTAATTTGTCTCAATCACAAGTGTTTCCATCACAATCCTCGTATACTATGTATAACCCTCATCTTACTCCTCAGTCAATGTCAACACAACGTACTGGTGTACGTTGGACTATGAGACAACTTAGGTGGCGTGAGCAAAGCGTTCAACAGAGAGAAGCTCTAATTCAACAATGGTTTCAAATCATTCGAGACGAAGAGGATACCTTTGAAAATCTCTCCTACTTAGATGATCCAAATATGTTTTAATTCATAAGTTCTTCGTTGTCATAAGTTTTTCGTTTAATATATCTTATTCATCGGTTCAATTTGTATTTCGTATTCTTCTAGGTCTTTACGAATGTAAAAGAAAGTTCTTTTTGTTACATTTTTAATTCATGTTAATTGAGTAATTTTAATTAATTTCCTACACTCCAATCATTTGAACTCCCTACTTCTTCTTCGTTTAAAGTTAAACGTTAAAAAAGGGGGGGCTTAATCTTAGCAGGGGGGAATGTAGGGGTGCCTGCATTCACTCTGGTAGGAAATGGCCTTAAAACTCAATCTACAACTTTTGCTAATGATGTCCAATCTATTGAGCACGAAAGATACAAGAAACTTGTAATATTAAATATTTATTTATTATGTGTTACCCTTAGTCTCTTAGCATTTTAATTAGATGAGTATCTGTTTTTCAGTAAATATTAGCTTTGCTTAATCATAAACCTTAAAAGTCAAGTAGGCAGGTTTTACACTGAGTTCAGTGTTTTTTTTATAAAGTCTTTTCACGGATTTCTTGAAGGTTAGTGTAAATTCGGTTTTCTCATGCATCCCTTATAAAAATAAAGATGATTGTTTATGCATACGTTCTAATGAAAGTTAAAATAATATAGTGGTTCATCTGTATATTTTACAGTCTGCTCAATTCATAACATAACCACATCTTCGATCCTCTGGAAAAATCAAACCCCTTTCGTGCAAGGGGAAAGTAATATATAAGTAAAAGCGTATACTTTATTACAATACTAAAATGGAAAATAAGAAATCATAACAATATAGTAAAGAAAGTAACATTTGTCTTATTTTCATTTTAGGTTCATACTTTGGGACCAGTTTTTATTTCTGGACTAATTCATATCTTGGGGTCAATTTCTAACCTTGGGACCTATTCAGTTCATATTTCGGGACCATTCGTATCTTGGGTTCTTTTACTTGAGCTCATTCTATCGCTAGATTGTATCATCTTTGAATTATTCCATTTTTGACTTTTGAATCTTAATTTCGATTACCTATTATAGCTGAATCTCATCCCTAATTTTGACTCTAATCTTGTTCCCATCTTTCACGAGTTATGTTCTACTCCATGTCATAAAAAGAAACTACTTCATTATATTGTCTAGATAAGTATATGCTTATTGTAAAATTTGTAACCATTTAAGTAATTTAATTCTGATTTGTAATTTTCTGTCTGGCTAATTGTTCTTTTATATACTTAGCTAGTCAGTTCCTTATTTTGTACAATTTATTTTCGTTCTCGGTTTTCATTTTCGGTTGCTACGTGTCTTATCCTAGACATTTATTCTCTTATTATCCATTCAACTTATCATGTCTTATCCTAGACATTTATCTTCATATTTATTCATTCAATTTATTCCATTACTTTATTCCAACATAATAAAGGTAAAGTTTTTCCGTTTCTTATTTCAACCCTTCTCATAAAACCTCACTAAGTGACATTGCGAAAATACTACAATATCACTATTCCCTACACATTAATAATCTTAGATAAGCTCAACCTGAACACAGAGTGAAGTTCTGTGACTTGTAACCCCGAATGTGGATTTAGAAATTTATTCAAATACGAAGACATTCATATATCTTCAGCGGCTCTCAGACGAATTCACTCGCTTGTTCATTGGAGATTGTCAATAACAGGTAGAGATATTTAGAAAATTGCGTGTTTTAGATAGAATTTCATACATTTACCAGAAACTCCTAGTTATCAAATTCTAAGTAATTTCGGTCTCAACCTATGTATGCAGTCGGGGTAGTGAATTATTTTACTCCCCGCTACATATATATATATATATATATCGTATAAACGTACTAACATATATATATATATATATATATATATTATAATATATATATATATATATATATATATATATATAATAATATAGTATATATAATATATATATATATATATAGATATAGTAGTATAGTAGTATAGTATAGTATATATATAGTATATAAAAATACAATAGATACAATTAGGGATGCACCGGATATCCGGTTATGCGGCCACTTTTTTCCCTATCCGGTTATGCGGCCCCACTATCCAGCCGGATATCCGGATAGTTGAGAATTTCAAATAAAAATTAAAAAGTACTCTAAATTTTTAAAAGTAGTTAATTTATTTTTCACGATATTAAATATTAATCATATTATTTATAATTTAAAATGTATAATAAGTCACCCATTTGGAAATATTTCAAAATTTATATTGGATCTGAAACAGGTACTAGTAATAAAGCTGAATGTACCTTATGGGACAAGAGATCGTTGTCACCCCTTATAACAAGAGGCAAAAATCCAGAGACATATTCTACCAAACCACTATGGAATCATTTTAAACAAAAACACCCAGAATATAAATCGGAGACAGCAAAAGTTGCTATTGCAATTGCATTACCAGCAGTTTCTGCCCTAAATGAGCAACCCACGTTAGAAGAGACATTAGAAAAATCCAAAATGTGGAACATGGAAGACAATAGATCTCAACAAATTACTAGGAAAATAGGTATGTAATGAGTAATAAGTATATGCATTTTGATGCAATTATCCAAAAACTAATAAATTAAAAATAATAAAAGTTATAAAATTTACTTTAAATTTGATTATCAATTTATCATTTACTTAAATTTTAAAGTAACATCTATTGAATTAAAATAATGTCCGTCTTTATAAGTTTATATTTTTAAATATTATTTTCTCAATGTTTTCAGTTGAAATGATGTTGCTAGATGCCGAGCCATTTGCTGTTGGGGATCCTGAAGGCTTTAGTGCTCTCATTAAGATGTTGGCTCCGAAATATCAATTGCGAGTCATAAATACTTTTCTGAGAAAGCTCTCCCAGCCTTATACGAAAAATTTAAAGCTGACGTGAAATCAGATCTTCCTAAATAATTTGATGTGTAGAGAATGAGTGAAAAGGAGCACAAAGACATTTTGAAAGTTTCTTTTAAAACCATGGGGGTCTGCAGCCATAAGGTCTCTGAATAATTTGAACAATGTGATAACTGTATTTTACACGGTCTGATAATAGTAGTGATAGGGAAAGATATTGCCGTTAGTGCCTAAAGCTCTAAAACTAAAAATTTAATTACGCAATACAATGCAGCAAATACGGAGATTGGAACAGGTGAGTTTTTCTAATAATATATATATATATATATATATATATATATATATGTATAATATATATAATATATATATATATATATATATATATATATATATATTATATAATATAATATATTATATAGTATATAATATATATATATATATCAGGCTTGGGTTCAAGTACAAGTACTTGTACTTGTACTTAAGTACATTTTTTTGAGTACTTGTACACGTCACAATTTACTGATATGGGGATCGCGATAATTATAACAGCCTTACCAAAGTTGTTAATGAATGGTTAAAATGCCATTTAAATGCACTAATTTGTACTATAAGGTTCAGGTAAAACCACGAACTTATTATATAAAGAACATAATTCGACTAAAAATAAACTGATATAAATGTTCATGATTTGCATGCCCTTTCTCCTCTATTTCTTCAGTATTTTCCATCCCATCTTCCAAGAAGGATCGCTGTATATCTACTCTTTTTCTTTACTTTACCTTTCCTATCCTATTTCCAATTAATTTGTATGGTTTGTAAGGTATAACTTACTAATAGTAGAACCTACATACTAATATTCTTCTAAAGGTCTTAGTGGTGTTTAATAAATTTAGACACCTGACTCCCAATATACCAAATCATCCTCTATCTCTACCTCAAAAAACTAAGTTCATGCTCTGTCATTTATTATGCCTTCGAAAGTAAGGTGGGGTTTTAGGCTTAGTGGGGAAGAGTGTAAGGGTGATTGTGGAGTCCAGGTCAAATGTATTTCTTAATATTAGTTTTAGTTTCACAATGTGACCAAAACCTAGAATGGAATTCTTATTCTAATATAGAATAAGATAGTACATTCTTTCTTAATGTTAAACTGCTGTATGAATACATTATTTTTTGTTTGTGTATTCTTTACTCTTGGTTTATATACAGATTACTAAAACAATATTTCTATCTTACAGTAGTCATTTCCATGACATGTTTCATGATTAAATATTTAATTCCCAATTTAATGACAAGTTTGCTATAAAAATTTGAAGGAAGCAAACTTGCTAAAAGTATGATGTTTGATTCAGTAAAACACTGACGTAATTAAGAATATCGGATCCAATTACCTTTCCATATACATTGGGATTAGATTAACACAGGTTAGTGGTTCATCTACTTTCGCATTCTTGATTGTGGGTTAAAACATGTATGAAATGGGTATAACATTAAAATGGTAGTTTACTTAACTCAATCCCTTATGATTACAGCCTATTCTCAAGTTCCCTGTTGAGGTTCACAAAACCGAATTCCCGATTCATTGAAACAAGACCCCTCACAGACGTTCTTATCGTTAGGGTAAGATCTCTCTCTTATTTTAATATTTAAATAGCTTATTTTAATTAATGGTCAAATATTCAAATATCTTAAAATTCATTTAAATCACAAATCTAATTCCTGTAATCTTTACAGGGTCTTATTTTTCAGTATTATTTTTGGGCGATAATAAACGCCATCGACTTCTATATTTTGGGCGATAATAACCGCCAGCTACATCTTAATTTTCAGTCTTTGTTTTTGAACCTTGAATCAACTCTCCAGAGTTTTTGTTTAGATCAAGACGTTTTATTTTGGTCTTAAGCAGTTATACTGTATTCTCAATTTGCTAGGTCCCGTGTGACCATTATTTATAATAAATTACCCTGTTGATTTGTGATCGTTTCCCAAGTCAATACATTATTGTATCAGGAACACCCTCACATATAAGAAACTATAAAGTGGGCTTACTACCCCCGTAATAAAATTACTCTGTTGATTTGTGCTCGTTTCCCAAGTCGATACATTATTGTATCAGGAACATCCTCACATAAAAGCTCAAGCTATCCCCCTAGTCATCCTGGATACCTGATGAATGCAACTAACTTTAACTCTACTACTTTTGATAGTATACACGTGTAAATAAACCTATCTTTTACTTCTTTTTCATTCTCCTATCTTATTCTTAAATCTATTGTTATAAGTGATCTTCACGGACACAACCCAAGCAGCATTCAGAGCAAGCTTGTGGTCCTTCCTTTATCCTGCCGTTATCAAGGAAGCTTGATCGGCTCTCCATAGGCTTTCGACTTTGGATAAACGCAAAGAGGTCTTAATGATATCTCCTTCAGGTAGATACTGAATATTCTTTTTCATTTTCTCTTAATTTCTTAATATTTCATAATACTTTGATAATACTTATTAATTTTTCATTCAGGAGGTCAAGTGACCGTAACTATTCTTTTCCCTGATTCGATGGATGATTTTCAAGAGTGAAACAATGGGTTTGTATAGAGATGATCTGTGCTAGCTCACCTTTATTCAAGTTCCAATGTTATAAAGAGGGGAGGGACTTAGGTTTGGTGTGGGGGGATGTAAAGGTGAGCATGAAAGACATTCTGCTGGTCATTCGCTGTTGTCCAGTGGGAGGCGAGCACGGAGAAACAAGGATATATTATATTGATTCATTATATACAACTTTTGTGAAATCAACATTATACTAATGCTAATATTATTTTCAGTAAATGCTGAATGAGATAAATTATAAATTGATAAATTGATATTGTAAGTGTAAGATCTTACTTGTAATAAGTTTTATTTAATAATACTCACATGTAAACTGTTGAGACATAATAAAAAATAAACAAAAGTAAAAAGAAGATCAACTACAACCACAATAATCAGAAGAACTACAGATTCAGATTACATCTCTATTCACTCTATTCAAAATAGAAGAAGCGAAGATATTCATCATACCAATCTAGGTGGGTAATCAATAGTGAATAGTCTATATAAAGATAATGGTAAAAGTAAAGAAAAAGATAAATAATAAGCATTTCATATCCTGCAGAACTCTTATTTGGAACCCATTGGATCCGTGTATACAAGACGCCCCTCGCAGTCATCCTATGAACAGGAAGGGTGAGTAGCTGGAAAATAAAATAAAGATAAAGATGAATTGAGAATTGAACAAGAAACTAATGTATGTATTAATACAGGGCTCCATATCCCGGGACCACTTGAACTTTATATCTTGGGTCCACTGGAAATTCATAGCGCGGACTCAATTGACGTTTCTATCTTGGGTCCACTTGCCGATACATATTGCGTGTCCAATTAACCTTCATATTTTGAGTTCTGGATTGGAAAGGATCTTTGTATTCTACATCGAGAAGTCACATTGAAGAACCACCATCTACCGATCGAAAACCGAAGATTCCGGATACTGAGAAAATCAGATATAACTGAAAATCAAGATTTTGTAATTTAAGTTAAGTCACATTAGATTCATTTGAGCACCTAGTACCTAATACAACACAGTTACACGGGTCTAGATCTAATTCTTCAAAGATAAATATACAAACCCAGTCATAAATTGTTTAAAGAATCATCGCAGGGCTATCCATCTGAACAAGGGATTGATCAGACAATCGAGATCAAAATATTCTACATTATTACAATGTGTATTAAATAAGTTGATGAAGTCTTTTATTACCCACACTTCCAAAGTGTTATCCAACATTGTCTAGGAGAGTTATAGGAAATAGTGGAAGAATCTAGAGGTGCAAGTGAGCTGAATCGTGATCAAGAAGGAGTCGCTGTCGGAGTAGAGCTGAGTCCCAGTGCAACTACCCGCCGGGAGGCGAAGCTTAATTCTCTCATCGAAGCAGATATCATCATCCAAGAAATTGAGAAGACGACACCAATTCACGAGGGAACTTAGACGTCTACAGATTGGGGCAAGGTATCTGTTTTAAAACATTTTCTTTAATATTTTGCTAGGGTTCGCCCAATCAGATTCTTGAATTGTCGTAAATTTTAGGTGAGGCACTTTGGTACTCACCGTTAAGCATGAACACAATCTAAAGTGGTGCCTCCGTTATACAGGGACTCGAGTTTCTCCGTCCTGTTCCGTCAGTCGCCACCGACTTTGATTGATTGACCGATTGCTGTAGCCGAGGCGATCATCATACGTGTCAAATTGAGTTAGCAGGCTTGAATTGATTGAAGTAAATACGCAGATAACGAAAAGAATCATGCGAATGTTAAAGATGGCTGAACCCCAGAGCAAAAACATGTCCGAACAAATTGACCAGGATAACCGCTGCCCTGGAAATTACAAAATAGATATACCCGAAGACTGATTTATACAACAAGGAGAGAGAAGCAACGAAACCGGGTATACAAGAAAGACAGCAACTACATGACCTCGCTCATTCGAGGACGAATGTGCACATACGTGAAGAAATAAGGAAGTGGCTGATCACGGGCTTGTGCATCCCCTGATCATTAGATTGTCTCGGGCCAGTATTATCTAGAATTGTAGTTTGGCTCGGATGAAAAAAGAGATGAGAACTAAATAGAAATAGTTTTTAAGGAACCCAAAGCCGGAATCCACGAAGGTCGCCAAATTTATGGACACAGCGCCACCACAAAGTGCATTTCATCGGCCTTGCTGGCTGTAGAAATTGACCAACCTTTCTTTAGTTTCGGCGGAATGTTTGTGATGAGCACACAGGAATCATGCGTCTTCCGAAAGAAACAATTTTTAGGACTGATGTTCCATCTAAAACAAGGGTATATAGCAAGAAACATCATAGATACCCACAGAGATTCTTTCCATCAGGACGAACAATACCGACCAGATTATAGGACAAGAAATATGGTCGATCCACCTTCTGAGTTTTTCAATTATAATACCCGTTATCGATCGGGTTATACCACGCGAAATGTCGAACCACCATTTGATTTAACAAATTACCCGGGTCTTGTGCGGGAAGGTCAAATGGAGTATGGTAATAACGATAGAAATAATACAACATGGCGATCTAGGGAAGAAAGTCATCAACCTGGATCGGATGCACAGTTTCAAAGATCGAGTAGGGGAGACGGGTCATACTTGTTACGTGAAGAGGATCCTTTGCCTATGAGAAATGATAATTATGATCTGTTATCATCAAACAGAAGAAACTACAATGATAAAGATAGACTGATGCAACCGCAATATCGGACATCAAAACTGAAGTTCCCGTATATTCTGGTCCACAAATTTCACAACGACTAGATATGTTAACTGATGCTATTGGCCTTTTAACACAAATATTGAAGAATTCGCAACGATTAAAGGTTGTAGACCCAGGGAAATTTAAATACGAGGCTGAGCAAGATTTTATAGTGTACTTGGGTGGTGATTTCGAGGCTATTGATCTTGCATTACCCGAATGCCTCCTGTACATCAATGGGCTTAAAGTTTTATTGGGCTGACAATTGGAGGGAAAGTTCCTCCAGTTGTATAAGCTATTGGTGAAAGAAGACAGAAATTACTTCTCATTTCGAAACACTCTAATTCGATGGTATGAAGATG
Source organism: Trachelipus rathkii (assembly GCA_015478945.1). NCBI lineage: Eukaryota > Metazoa > Arthropoda > Malacostraca > Isopoda > Trachelipodidae > Trachelipus > Trachelipus rathkii. Next base: position 48,836 of record JABUQX010112116.1, on the reverse strand, counting down.
AAGAAGAGCTAAAGGATGAGTACAAGATTCAAGCGTACCACTCTGCACGTAGACATCGTGGCGAATCTATACGTATGTTTGCCCTACGGTTAGAAAGACTAGCTAGAAAAGCATACCATGGACAAGACATGAGTGAACATGACACATTGAGAGCCGCATTTTTGTGTAGTTTACCTCCAGGCATCAAGAAGAGTGTCAGAGAATATATCAAAATGCAGAAAATGGAGGGCAGAGGTAGAGTTCCATGGAGAAAAATTGTTGGATTTGCTGATTCGTTGGAAAGCGAGAATGAAGCTTATCCAAATCTGGATGTTTATGAAAAGGAAAACAAGAGCTACTATAGTAAGCCAGAAAGAAATCAAGATAATTTAAATGAATCTATAGATTCTGTAATACCGATAAATACTGTAGGTCCTAGTTGGCCAGAAATTTTGAAGAAAAAAGAAGATGATCGGATACGAAGATCTAAGAATAACTATGATACTGGTAGATCATTCAAGACCAGTTCAGATGAAAAGGTATCAGACAGTCGAGGAGGCTGGGATAAACAGTCTAAATATGATCGTTCACCACCACGCAACAAACCGTTCCCAGATAATAACCGCAGGTCTGAGGCGGATGATAAACGGAACCTCATTTGTGTATATTGTGAGAAGAGGGGTCATATTATGAATGAATTTTACCAATACCTTGATATTTGTAGTTGGTGCAAGAAACAAGGCCATCGAAGAACTGAATGCCCGTTATATGGAGTTTCCCGGTCCTCTCCTACCTGGGAGTTCCAAATCAAATGCCCTTTTTGTCAAGGCCCTCATTCCGGAATGAAGTGTGGACAGAGATCACCACCTCGATATAATGGAAAACCTCAAGGAGTCGGAGGACCAAGAGTGGAGGAAATAAATAACAGGTCACCAAAAGGATCACCTAAACGGTCGTATTCAGGAGTGGTCAAAAAGGTTTCGTCTCAAATTTATAGGAACTCAGACCCTAATGAAGAGGGTGCATTTTGTCCAGAGGAGGAGTCTAGATCTAGACCACCTTATTTAAATCCTTGTGAACACTGTTATGTAGCTCATTATGAGGGCCAGTGTTTGGGGTTAACGGAAAAGACCGTAAGCTCCCAGGGTCAAGTGTTAAACTCCCTTCCTCCACGGAAATGAGTCATCTTGTGGAGAGTAGGTCTATAATAGACTCAGAAGAATTGGATCCCTCAACTACACGATGTGAGAAGAATCAATTAAGGAAAATTAATGAATCTTTCAAAGACTTAGACGAAGAGATGGTTATATTGATCCATCTTTGTCAAGCGGGCATAGAGCCATTAATGATTTGTATTACTCTGGACTGTGATACCAACACTCAATATGAATGTTTAGTTGATAATGGAGCTGGGATAAATTTAGTTAGCTCCAAGTTAATTCCTTTGTTGGGTGAAGATAAAGTCTTATTGCCTTCCGCCGAAGTGGGGGTTAAAGCCATAAGTGGATTTGGAGTCGATGAACGTGTACCTGTCACCCATTATGTTGATTTACGGATAAATTTTGAAAATGGATTTAGTTCACCTCCATCCGCATTTTTTATTGTACCTCATCGATATATGAAAGAACATCCTGTGATCCTGGGAACATGTGCTCTACGGGATAATCACTTGCTGCCAGACATGGCTAACCATCAATTGATTTGATTGACTGGAAATAATCTAACTGTTGTCGCTGAAGGGTTAACTCGTTCTAAAAGGAAATCTCTAATACCAACAAATGTTGTTTCTATTAACAATATATCGGTGATTAAAAATAATGTAAATGATGCCGATATTTTGTACGATCAATCAAATGATTGACATCTTAAAGTTATATTAAAAGGACTGGGACAACAGAAGAACGGTTTTAACTGGCAGTTAGTTCCTACGCAATACCGAATGTATCGATCTCAAATAGTATGCCAAAATGGAGTGTTATATTTTAAGACTAAAACAGGATAATTACGGTATATCATTTCAATGGATTTGCTGATACATGTAGTACTTAATCTTCATTTATCGTGTGCTCATATTGGGCGGAATAAGCTGTTGCAATTGGTACATAAACAGTTTTGGAATCCTCGAATCAATCAGGTTATATCGGATGTGGTTTGTTGTTGCCCAACATGTCAGATGCAGAAAACATATTCATCGAATGTTACACCCCCCATGTTGAAGATTCTCACTGAGGGGCCGTTTGATCTTTGTGCGATGGACTTAATACAATTTCCAAAAACTTTCAAGGGGAATAAATATTGTATTGTATTTATTGATCACTTTTTAAAGTGGGTAGCGGTGGTACCGATAGCGGACAAATCCAGTTTAAATGTATCCAAGAAATTTAAACATCAGATACTTCCGTTTATTCCAAAAGTACCAAAGCGTCTTCTTACGGATAATGGCACTGAATTTACATCTCACATATTTCAACAAGTGTTACAGGAGTACAATATCAAACATGTCCGTACATCTCCACTTCATCCAGCTAGCAATGGAGTTTGTGAGAGATTTAATCGTAGTTTGATTCAAATACTGAAGTGTTTAAGTTTGGAACAACCTGCAAATTGGGATGAGGAATTGACCTCGTCGATATTGATTTACAATAATACAGTTCATAGTGCTCTGAATATGTCTCCTTCAGATTTTTTACTACATACGGCCCATTCAACAAGCCATACTTATCCCCAATACTGGAAAGATGGTAGTGTTAATTTTCCCCCTTATAAAAAGGGACAAAAGGTGGCTAGGAAAGTAATTCGAACTGGTCCTAGTACCGTAATGAAATTTCGTAATAAATGGGAGGGTCCCTTTGTAATTGAAGAAGTGCATATGAATAGAGTAACCTATATGATTCGAAGATTTAATAAACCTGATGATAGATTACAAAAAGTACATTTCTCCCATTTGCGAGGATGGATTGACATCCCCAGATATTTAAGAAAATATCTTGCCCGTAATAAAGATCTCAGTGAAAAGTTCTTTGAGGATGAGGAAGATGACATAAGTGGGGAGGATAAAATGGAAACTGATTCCGATAACACTTCAGAAAATGATATTGTTGAGATGGAGACCGAAGAGACCATAGAGGAATTGTCCTTGTTTGATGATAGTTTTGAACCTATAGAAGAAGTGGAAGCCGATTTTGAGGGATTTTTTCAATTTGGAACAATGTCCATTGAAATCTATAAAGATTTACCTGATTTAACAGAGGGGCTTACCAAAGTGTCCCCCCATGTGAGGTTGTGTAGTCCTGATATTGATGAACTAAGTGCTAATGTTAATGTGGGGGCTAATTTTGTATTACCTCCTGTTGAGGATTTTACTACCGAGGGGAGCTTAATTATCCCTAATTCGGTCAGTCCTATTCGTCCTCCTGATAATTCGAATCAGGAGCTGGGTCAGGAAGAAGTCTCTACTCCGAATAAAGTTCTGACGCCGACGTTGGATTATCATGATATGTATATTCAGGAATATCCAATCAAATTCCAATATCCTTCTATTTTAAATTCGTCAAGGCTGAATACTAATCAAACGGAAGAACGAATTCCTGGCCTGAGGTGTGAGCCTTCAGAAGAGACGGAAGTTTTGATAAAAGATACTACTAGGAATTGTTCTCTTCATATCATATTTTTTTTGGGATACATCGAGTTATGAGCGGTCATCAACTACAGAGGAAGATCAAGAGGACTTGAATAAACAAGGTGATTATTGTTACCAAAGTGGAGATGGGTTATCATCTGGTTGGAGAAGCTCAGTTGATTCAACATATACTGAATTTTTAGGTTTTAGTCCACCTAACGTTGGTTCTCAGCTGTCTTTAATGGGAAATCCAGACTCCATTGGAATGCATACAGTAGCCACGAAAGATACTTCGCTTGTGCAGTCAAATATTGATAAATCAACGAAATTAAAAGAAGACTTCAGAAAGTGGATAAGCGTCGGATTAGGCTTCTCGCTCCCGTGGATCCGTTACAATCCGGTGGCAATTGAGGTTTTATAATACGCAGATCTCCCCACTAATAACTTGACATCACCCCAACTTCTGTTGCGAATTTACGAACACAACATGAGATTAAAGAGTAGCGAGTGGTAACTTCTGCCTCGATATACGATTGGGACAAAGAACAGTGACGAGACAGTTCTTTGAATTCTGTTTGCCTCTACCCATATTCAGTTTGAATCGACAAAAATGATCCTCTTGTGTCGATCGCCAGCACTTTGTAATATACATGATATGTTGGATTGTTAGAAATACGATCTCTGGAGCCAGTCGGCGGATTGTGAAAGATGTATCAGCCACGAGCGAAGCCCTTCGTAGCACTTGGCTAGAAGTAGCCGCTATTTTAGATTTCCGCTTATGTTAATTTGTCACCTCGAATGATGTAGTGACGTATGCCATCACAGCGAAGTAGTGTGTGATGCTACATGAGAGGACTCAGCTATTTGAAGAAACCGAGTCTGGAATATGTCCCATTAAACGCGATTCTATGCGACAGAAACAGACGTTAGGTTGGACTAGAAATACCGGGTACAAATTTAATGGTTAAAGTGAAATGGACTGACATTACCATAGTAAATTGTCTGTTTCCGGGGCCCATTCCTCCTAGGGAAGTTTTTGACGACAACCCCTACATTGCCAAATACACACACCATTTTTCTTGTTGGTGGTTTATTTATCCTATTTTGCTTAACCTATTTATAAGGTTAATTATCATGTTTAGACAAATAATTAAACATTGTACAATTCTATGTTTAGATTATTCTCTCTCTAAGTGTTCGTGTAGATTGGATATGATCCGATGGACCTATCATCATCGATGTTTTACCATATGTAATTATATAGTGACAGAGACTTAACTTGAACTTCTGATTCGAACCGCTCTCAGAAAATCATGGCGCCCTGGTAGGGCGGGAGATATTATTACAAGAAATACTAGATGCAGAGGCATCGTTAGCCTTGGCCGAGGGTACAAATTCCTAGCTAGTCATTAGAGAATGATCTACGCTAAGCGTCCGATATAATCTTGCTGTTACACTCTAATATATCCTCACGTGATAGTGTATTGGGGCTCTAGTATTTGCCCGGAATCTATTCACATGTTTTCTTTTATAAGGTACCCAGAGCTGTGTGGATTTCTATTGTCCCATTGATCCCTTTGTCCCCTTACGTCAAAGTAAGATTCTCAAAGAAATTTTATATCATAAAGAAACTTATTATAGGAATTGGAGATAAGAAGGGAAATGAGTTGTGAAACAATTGAAGATCTTGAGTATTTACGATATCCGAGATAACTTGAGTTAAGAATTCCATTCGACCTGAAAGAATTGGCAATATCATGACCCACGACGTCGTGCGGTATCCGAAAGGTATATTAGTTCTGGAACAAAGACATTACAACTATCCTCTTCAGCACAAAAGCAAAGGAAACTATGCCAAGGTCCCCGTAAGGATATACTTCTATTCCCGGAACAGCTTACCTCCACAAGTGAAAACAATGGCGAATATCGATATACATTCGCTGAGCTGGAAACAAGGAAAAATACTTTATGGCCCATGAATAAAGAAAAAATTAGTAGCTCCTGAACCACCTCTGGTAAGCACTTATGTACCAATAAAAAAAACCAAAACTATAAGCTGAATAAGAAAGGGGTTCATTATTGCGTACATAAGTTGTTATACATGAATGTGGTTGCACAAAATGGTTTGGTGGTAAAGATGGACCCACTCGCGCGTTACATTAGTGGAAAAATTAAAAGTTATTATTATACCTAATACCTTTTATTATATGGGTCCTTGTTTCTTAATATTTAACTTCTTAATATTTGATTTATACTGAAGACACTAAGTGACACAACAGAGCAGAAGAAGCCAGAACGAGTACCTCATCCGGGACCTTGGTCAGCCTGTTATCAGGTACTTGTATTAACATGATTTCGTCATGGCATTGAAATTTATATCCAAGCAGTGAAACACGGTTAATCATGCGGTTTCGTAATAATGAGATGATTACTGGTGCTAAATCGCCTCCGTCTCTTAATTATTCTCTTTCGGGCGATTCCCCGACCTCTCGTCTCTATGATGTTTGAAAGAACGTTTACATCGACTCCACAATAACAAGGACAATTCTCGGATCTCAAGTACCTGGTCAATCGTTTAAGTACGCGGTGTAGGTGGCATCCCTCTTAGGTTCTTGGTCAATAGTAATGATGGAATTGTGATCTGTAGAAAGAGGGTGAGTTATCGGAATCCATAGGATAAGACATTTCCCCTAGCTATGGTTCTAATTATCCTCCCACTTTGATGTCGGCAGCTTTGTCCAGCTGGATACGCGCTCACGAGAGCACGAGAGAACTACAAGGAATTATACAAACTATGTTAGAGTTCATTATATTTACATTAATCTTTACTGTGGAGAGCATACGACTATGACTCTTGTTGAAAATTAATTATGAGTATCATCAGCTTATCTTACTTTTCTTGTTGGTAAGTCTTTTTTGAGACAAAAAATAGGAGAAGGATATATCTAAATCAGACAAATGTTAAGACCACTCTCTACCACTGTGGTAATAATAATTTATTTAATAATACATTCGATCAGTTTATTAAATCTTCTGCACATGTATCAATAATCTGAGTGGTGAGAGACGCTATCTCACAATTATGCACTTCCTTATAACAAATTAATAAACAAAAGAGGACTCAACTACCCATGATTAAATTCAACTTACACACAATAATCAGAAGAACTACAGATGCCAGATTACTATCGTCTATTGTAACTCTTTATTCCAACATAGAAAAGAACGCGGAAGATATGTCATCATAGCCAATCTAGGTGGGTAGATCAATAGTGAATAGGTTATATAAGTTATTGATAAATGGTATAACTAAAATAAACATTAAGCGATGATAAGAAGAACAGAAATTTCTTATTTAGAAAATATTGGATCCGTGTATTACAAGACCCCGCGCCCCTCGCGAGTCATCTTGAAACAGGAAGGCGTGGGAGTTACTGGAAGATGATCACAGATAGACCTGATGAATTTCATATTGACCAAGAAGACTAATGGTATGTATTGCAATACATGGCTCCATTCCCGGGACCACTTTGAACTTCTATACATGTCTTGGTTGGGTATCCTTTACTACTGGAATGTTGAAATGGGTAATTCATAGCCGCGGCCACTCCAAATTAGACGTTTCTTTACTCTTGGGTCCCTTGCGCGATCATTCTGCGTTGTCCCAATTAACCTACATTAATTTTGAAGTTCTGGTTGATTGGAATGGATCTTTGTATTCCTAATTGATGAAAGTCAACAATTGAAGGCAACCACCATCTACCCGATCGATAAACCGAAGATTTCGGGCATACGTCGAGAAAAGATCAGTGATATTACTCGAACAATTCAAGAATTTTGTAATTTAAGGTTAAGTCATCATTAGATTTTCTATATTGAGCACGCTAGTATCCATAACACATCGTCAACACAGTTAACACGGGTCTAGATCCTAAAATTCTTCAATAAGAAAAATATACAAACCCAGTCATGTTCAGAAGGTTTTGTTGGTTTTAATTTAGATACAGTCTACAAAATTGTATATGATGTGTGGCTTGTTTTAGTGTCGCGGGTCGCCTTTGTGTGATATTTTTATTTAGTGTGTATTTTATCTGTGTGCTGGTTTTGTTTTTGATTTGTAAAATTTGATGAGTTTTTTTTGTTATCTTTTTTGGGCCTTAGTGCTCGGTTCTCTGAACAAGGTTGATTGTGATTCATCTTGTGCTCAGGTCATTATTTCTGGTCTAATTATTGGCTGGTTTTGTTAATATCCTGTATTTCGTTGTGATTTGGTAAGTTCGGGTTGAATTGCTGATGGTGGTCATTACTTACAGCCGGTATTCTGTTGATTTTATCCATTTTCTTTGTAAATAAGGTTGATGAAGTCACCTTCTCTTTATACCGTGGTTGTTCACTTTGGGACTTGTTATGTTTCTTTGGAATTAACGTTGTGTTGCTAGCGTTTCTTTTGTTATGTTGTATTTTGTTTGTGTGTTTCGCAAGGGGTTTTGTTTTTTCGGTGGCTATGGGACAAAGGCTTTTTTGTGAGTTCGGGTTTAGTGTGGTAAGGTAGGTGAGTAGAAAGTATGGAGTTAGGTGGTGAAGGACCATGGCTTGGTAGAGGTAGTGCACTTTGTGTTTATGGGAGCTTGTGGTCTTGGAGCACTAGCGAAATCGTATCTATATCTTTTCGAGTGGTTCTATTTTATTATTCGTTACTTAATATGTTGTGGTAGCATTTTGTCAGGAGCCGGTCCTTTTTTTCTCAGTATGCCATCGTCTCGTGACGGGTTGTAGTTCTCTTTCTGTTCCTGTTTCTTTGTTCCTCCTTCCTGTGTATAACCGCAAGCTTCTGTTTCTTTGTCTTCCAGGTCAAAGTGCTCCTGTAATTGTTCCGTAACATGTTTTGTACCTCTCTGGTTGTTCCCAGTTTTTTGACATTCAGATAATGTCTTCCTTACTTGGAGTTAAGTCCAACATCTACTCCAAACTCCAAATGTAAGCGATCTGCAGGAATCTGTACGACAGCAACGGTCATACAGCCAAGTCCGGGGCACAGAACGTGACGGAAACAGGAAAACTAGAAGTCCCTGTATTCGAGGACACCACTAGTCTAACTTTAGTTGTATAATTCTTGTTAAGTCAGAGTACCAAAGGTGATCACCAATTCGACAACTAAACTACGAGGGAGCTTGGGAGAAATAACTTAAATCAACCAAGGAGAAATATGAGTAGAGTACGATAACACCTACAGAGATTTCACAGGTTGGCCCACTTCACATAGACGTCCTACAGATTGTGGAGACGCGTCACATGAGTAAGTTTCTGTCTTTTAACATTCTTCTTTAATTATTGTAATCAGCCCTCAAGGTCAAATTAGTTTGTCGAAATAGGGAGAGGTACTTGTACTCACCGTTTGAGATTAGGTTTATATACTTAGTACTATACTAATTTGATTGTATTATAGTAGAGGTATTAGTATATTTATATATATATAGGTGTTAGTAATATATGGTAATATATACTATATATTTATATAGTATAGCCATATATATGAATTATATACCTAGTGGATGATTATATTATTATATACTTATATATGATATAATTAATATAATATATTGATTATTAATGTATATAATATTATATATTTTATATTATAATATTATACATTAATAATATGTTAATATAATTATATTTGAATTATTTACCTAGACGTACTGTCTAATATTTACTATTGTTATTCATGATATAACTGATATAGCTACCTGCCGATGTTCTTATTAATACATTTATTAATGAAAAGTTAGTTAATAATTTATTCCATCCGTTTACTTACTATATCACGTGAGTATAATTAGTGTATGTATTATTTAATACAGGTTATAATAGTGCTCAATAGAATTCTATGTGACAATAACTTATAATATGACCTCAATCTTGATTTTTCCCACTACCGTTTATAAAATTGAATATTATTATCCTCACATATACCGGATACAACCTGTCGGATATATTTATATGACGATATAATTAGGTAGATGTAAGTTGTATTATTCTTAAAATGTGATAAAACTTATACTTATACGTATTAGTTAAGATAATATACATAAAAGCTATCCTTATTCCTCATAATCATAGATACTACAGAAATAGTAAATGATTATAATTAATGGGACAGTAAATATGTATATTAATTAACGCCATAAGTATAGGACCCTCATATAGATATTATAGAATAATAAACGTTACAAATTATGAGTCTCAGCACTTAATGAAAATATATTTATATCACAGTGGTGTATATATATATATTATGATATAAATATATAAAATAATGATTTATATATTCAAGTTAGGTATCCCTATAATAGGTGAATTAATATATATATGGATAGCCTACTGTATATAAATTATACATTACTATTATATTAGATTAATATATCTATTGAAGTCTATAATAAATTAATCTAATATTCATCTATTATATCATTTATATTATTAATTATTCTCACTCACAGTGCATAATCACTATTTCTCATTATATTCATATACAGGAATTAGATATATCAATGTACGAGGGGCGTCTTGTATACTAACTTGAAGGTGATCTGATGCCGAATGTATGGGTAATTTTAGCCCATATCGAGAATATGTGGTAGTCGACCTAGCTCGAATGGGTATTTGGCAGTATAAAGCAAAAGGTATGGTTTTAATGGTAATTAAATATGTGTCAATTCTGAGAGTTCAGTTCTTTCTTTATATACTTGTACTTTTAAGTAATTATAGTATTAAGGTAACAAAAGTTAATGCTCTTGAAACTTCCGTTCGAGAATTTTCTTGAGTCTTTTCTTTAAGATGGAGAATATTCTCAAAGATGGTTAACTATTATAAAAGAAGCCACATCATGCCTATTCAGGATATTTCTTGATAGGCAAGTGCAAATGATCAGTTATAGAATTATTATTGTATAAAATATAAATCTTATTGTGTGAGAATTATTATCTTTTAGGTTATTTTGATGTAAAAACATGTTTGTTGCTGATTATGAATATGATACTCAAAAGTTTTGGAATTTTTTATATTTGGAGTTATCTAGGAGCCGCTATTAGAGAAACTGCCCATAATTTATATTGTGTATGGTATTAGTGTAACTACGGATGATAAAAAATCACCAGGATTATCTTCCAAATGTAGTAAAATGAGAAAATCTTCACAGGAAAGCTATAATGATGCTCTACAAATGGAAGTACAAAAATATTTATCCCTTGAGTTGATTGATAGAGAGACATGCCCAATGGTATGGTGGCAAAAATATAAAAAAGTGTACACAAATTTGAGTTTCATGGCTTTAAAATATCTTTCTTGCCCTCCATCATCTGTGGAGTGAAAGATTATTCAGCATTGTGGCAATGTTTATACTCCACACCGAAATCGTTTCACACCTGAACATGGTGAAATGTTAAGCAATGTTTATACTCCACACCGAAATCGTTTCACACCTGAACATGGTGAAATGTTAATGTTTTTAAATTTTAATCTTAGAATTTTTGATTTTAAGTATTAAGATCCTAGCACTTTTCTAGTCATAATGTGGATATAACTTTTTTCTGCTTAAAAGAAAAGTTTTTCCTTATGATAGAAAGAGCTTTGTTTATTTTATTAAGTATGAATTATAAATATATTTTCATTATGCGTAATTGAAATAAATGGTTAAGTTGTGAAAAATTAGGGGTCATAGATGAAGAACTAAGATATCACGAGTTCATAAAATAAGTAAATAAGAGAATGGAGATGGATATTTATATATGAAAAATTTAGAATTGACAAAATTAATAGGAGAGTATGGTATCTGCAGAAATTCCAATATTGGTATTGGTATTGGCAGTAGCATCAATGAGAGTATTGGTATTGGCCAACGATTCAGTTCTGGCACATTACTAAATATATAAGTTATATTATATATATAGTATATACTAGTATATAATATATATATAACTATATATAGAAAATACTAATTATATTATTATTATAATATACTAGATTTATATATATATATATAATACGTATATAGTACTTACTATTATTACCTATATATGAGTTATCATTATATATATATGTATAGTTATATATTATAATACGTAATATATAATATATATATATATTTATAAGTATAATATTAGTGATTGCAACCGATTACCGGAAAATTTTCGTTCCGATACGCGATACCCGATACAATTACTCACAATTTTCACTCCGATAACCGTGCAGAATACCGATACCAATATTTTGCCGAATACCCGATTACCGATACGCGAAATACGTTTTGACTGTCTAATACGAAAGAATATGGCGTAATATATATATATATAAATATATATATATAGTATGAGGTATGTAGGACAAAAATATCATATACCTATTATATATTATACCTACTATATATATATAATATATATATATATATAATTATATATAATATATTAAATATATATAGTTATTATATATATATAGATATAACTATATATATATATATATACTATATAATCTAATATATACTATATATACTATATATATATATATTATATATAATATATTATACTTAGTATTGATAAGCTATATATTTATATATATTTATAGATACTATATAGATATTATATATAGTAGTATTATATATTATTATATACGTATATATAATGACATATATAATATCTATATAATATATATAGTATATATATATTATATAATATATATATATATAATATATATATAGTAGCCGTTTTCTTTTTTGTATTGGTTGCTGTACAGAAATCGTAAGAAAATGCTGCGAGTTTGCGTTCAGTTTGCTTGTCAAGATGCTTAACCGAAAATCGCAAGAAATGCTCAGATCCAAAACGTAAAGGAACTTTCGTTAATTCTGTAAAAGTTGCTATTTCCGTGGCTTGCCGAATTTAAACCGTCTTAACGAAAAATGTGGAAACAAACAAGATGGCCGGCTATTGGTGTCTTAATTGGTGAAACTGTTTTCATTCAGATTAAAAATCCGAGTGCTTTAAATCTCTAGATTTTGTCTTCCCAATAAATGGATAAACCCAGTCAAGCAATAGTTGAGAGTCCATTGTATTTGTAATATAGATCGATTTGTATATTTTTTTATTTCTCTGATTTATTCCCAAATAGACCTACGGTGCCCTCACCATCAGCTAACAAGCTAGCAATTCGCCATTGTATAAAACAAAATTAACCACAACACGAAATCGCGGTCGTTTTAAACACTGGGCTTCATCACGAAATTTAAATTTGAATCCCTGTACTATCCTGACCAAATCTCGCAATTTTCACATGAACCAGCGTTGATTCCGTTACTTTTTTGGCGTATAAATATCAATAATTAATCATTATTTCAGCCCTATTTACTCAGTTCATACATTAAAAATTATTGAAAATCTTTACTTGAAAAAAATTGATTCTTACAAAACTGTTATGAATATTATAATCTTTTTTTTTTTTAGTAATCTATCTATATCCTATTAAAAATAAAAAATATAGTATAAACGCAACTTTTTTTTTATTTTTCCAAAAAGTAAACAGTTTTTATTTATACAAAAAGAAATAAATTTAAAGCGTACGTTAATGGAGCGCAGGTGAATAAACGTCGCACTTGTGTCACAAAAAGTTCTAATGGGAGGGGATTTTAGTTAACTTTTTCTTCTCATTATGATCTGAAACGTTTTTTATTTTATGCGTTTTCTTCTGTTATACTGTTGTTGTTGACGTCTTTCTCTAAAGGCAATATTGCAAGAGGAAGCATTTTTTTGATCATGCTATGATAATTTGATTTTGTTTCTTCTGAGATTTTTCTTCATATCTCTTATTCATCCAAGTCTCTTAGAAGGACAGTGTCACCATCCAAAAATATTTTGAATTTTAATTCAAGGGTAAGAATAGAGCTTCACTGCGAAAGTTAGAGTGCATTGTGCTTTATGCTTTATATTCAGCAACAGAATATTGTGATTCGGCTTAATTGAGTGTAGCAATGCCTCTAGCAATAAGCACAAATCTTGGTTTCCCTTGTTCTGGGCTGATGAAAATTATACTAGGACCAATGATGAGAGCCCTTGACAGGCTTGTATCCTTCAGGGACATCTTTCTAATATCTTTTCTGTCATTTGATTAGCACAGTCTGGCATTCAAGTTTGAATTTGAGGATATTACTTTCATTCGAAGATACTTTCACTTCTTTGAGAAGTTTTTTTGTTTGAAATCCAAGATAAATACCTTTTACATCACGCATAATTGTCTTTGTCATGTAAATCTATTACAAAAAGCTTAGTTGTTGTTGTAGCAGGCATTTTTAGTACGACTTAAGAAATCTTTCATAATATTTAGTACGAGACATTGGTAATCTGTGAACAGGAATGGCACCCAAGTGGGTATGACGTTTGGAAGTTTCGTAAAAATGATTCACGTATTCTAAGGAAAGCATTTAAATCAAAAGCCCAGTTTGCGATTTTGAAAAGAGATAGAAGAAAAACAGAAACATTTGTAATGGTTTGGTAGAGGTTAAATTTATGTTTGAAACTACATAATTAATGCCATAGAATGCAATTTCATCATCGATCACCAAAAAGAAAGCAAAACAAAAAAAAAAACAGTATAAATCCTAAAAGGAAAAAGATATAAACAGATTAAGTCATAAGTCATAAAGTCTAAAATAAAACACATACATATACCAATCACCTTCAATCGGAAGGATGAACTGGATATACCTCTACGGGCAGAATAGGAAGAATAAGTAGGTAATAGTGACTAAAAATGAGAAAGAAACCAGGATAGAAGTAGATTATATGGGATGCGTCAGTTCCTCGCCCATCCTTTTTCATATCACTATCCAATATACATCTCTTCATTCCAAAATTTATACAAGTAAAGAAAAAATATATATCACAAAATATGTAACTTGGTCCATGGATCATTCTTCATTATTTGAAAATAATTTTAAAATTCCCACGGACTTTTTGGGATCCCTGACTTTTAGCATATATATATCTTAAAACGCTTCCCTGACCTTCCCGACTGAGTTATTTTTTCCTGACTTTACCCGAGTGAACCCTGAAACAGGAAATTACTACAAAAACTGTGTGAGCATTTCTTATCGAGCGTAAGCCAAATGACAAAAACGAAACGAAAATAAATTACTAAATATAAAATCAAAGAAAATACTAATTCATTCTATCGCAAACGGCCTTCGTATTATTACAATTATGATTAAAGGAATATAGAACTAAAGAAATTAGTCGCACATGTAAAGTATTAGTGGATTTGCTAATTTATTTTATCGGCAAGCCCACTTAATACCTTTACTGGAACTAAATTTCTGTATTTCCTATCTCCTATTTAATCATAAAATTGGCATGGTATAAGGTCAAGCATAACACAAAGCCTTATTATTTTCGTTCTGATTGGAAGTTTTCATGAGAAATCACTTTCTCTGTAAATTTTATGGGTTTAGCCTTATCCCCTCTAGACGTTTTTGATAAACTTGATTTACACGTTTCTCGATAACACTTATGCCCTAAAAACTACTGGCATCATGAATGTTTTCTACACCCTCCTGTTGTATGGCTCGAATTCCCTACATTGGACGCCCTTTCACAATGCTATATGCAACTTTCCAGATTAAGAAATATCTTAAAACAAAAACTTTCCACAATGCAGTTTCTTATATCTTTTAATTAAAAACCAACTTTTTCCCAATTTTTGGAAAAAAGAAAAAAAAAAAAAAAAATTTTCCTTTAAAGAAAGTTAAAAAAAAAAGCTCACCGACCCCCCATTGAGAAACTCTGAGTTCACACATCGCTTACAAATATAAATGTGGGCCAACTGTAACATCGACTATCTCAGATAGGTCAAACTTTCCTAAACTAAAGATGCGAGCCTTCAAACGCATGGGCATTTCCTTTCGAAATATATATTAAAACGCTTATATAAACATACAATAGGTCAGATAGATAGGGAACTATCAGACAAATGGCGGATATATATATATATATTTATATATAATATATATATATATAGTATGTAATATTAGTACTATTATATATATATATAATATATAGTATATATATATATTAGTATATAGCTATAACTATATATATATTATATATATGTCATACTATATATATAGTATATAAATATATATATATAAGGAGCTATATATATATATATAATATATAGTATATATATATATATAATTATACATGCAAAATTAAAAAAGAAGAAATTTGAAAACTTTAATTTCTAGAAAGCTGTGAAGCTACCCTTCTCGAAATTCCGTCGAGTCATGGAAGAAATTTTTAAATTCTCTTCGACTGATAGCAAGGGGCTGAAAACCTCCTATCAAACATAGCTTTCCGTGAATGGTGTTGATAAGCGTCAAAACCTTTTAACTACAAACACCACCTTCAGCAATGCGGGATCATGGTACGTGATATATATATATGTATGTATATTCCATATATATATATATATATATAATATACCGTAATATATATTATATATATATATATATATATATATATATATATATTTATATATTATGTACTAATATATATATATATATATATATAATAATAATATATATCAAGGGCGTATATATATATATATCGAAATCAATTTAAGACGCAAAATGTGTGGTACTGATACCGATACCAAAAATTTTGCCGATACCGATTTACCGATGACCGATACTACTACTCACACAACAATTCCCCGTACCGATACGATACCGATACCAGTCAAATGTGCCGATTTTTGCCGATACCAGATACCGATACCATGGTATCGGGTGCATCACTAATATTATATATATACTATATATATATATATATATTAAATATATATAATAGAATATATATATATAATATATATATATTATATATATATAGCGCGTATAAATAAAGTTTTCATAAGTATTTGTGACGTTGATATCATGTGACTATGCACTTGAGAACATTCTGAAAATCTCTGTCTTAATACCTGGAATAATTCTAGAGTATTGTGTAATTGTACTTGACAAAATGTACTTAAACCCAAGCCTGATTATATATATATATATATAATATAATATAATATACTTAATGTCTATATATATATGATATAGTATATTATAAGTACTGAGTATATATATATATATATACTAGTATATATATATAATATTATAATACTAAATATATATCATATAGTAAATAGATATATATATATATATTAATAGCTAATATAAGTACATACTTATAATGCCAGTGTCAGATTCGAGTATTAAGGATATTATAATCCTCTGAACAGCCTGATAATAATCAATACGTCTACCAGCGCAACAGTACGAACAAGCAGCGTGAATTATGAAATATGACATAGATAATATTTATTTATGGATATAATATATATATATATATAGTAGGCTACCGTATTCCCTATACACATATAGTAAGTATTCAACTGCGCCATATATACATATATATATATAATATATACGCTACGTATACTATACTTACAGTACCGTATATATAGTTACTATATATAATGTATTTTTATAAAGTATAGTATATAGCTTAGTATGTATCAGTTAAATTAAGCATACTATATATATTATATATATATATATATAATATATATATGATAGCAGACAGTGATGATGTGAGTCATCATCATTGTCTGCTGCATGAATTGTTCTTATTTCAGTTGCTAAATTTATATATTAATTTGGATGTATATGATTTATTGATAAGATAATTATAGTAAATAAGAAAATAGTAGGAGCTTAGGTCGAGATAAAATATACGAAAAAGAAAAGAAAGAGGAAGATTAAGGAAGAAAGAAGATATCAATATTAGAAGAATTGGAGCAAAAGAAATCCAGAGAATAGGGAGAGCTAAACCAAATAATAGAGAGAGAGCTATACTTCATTATTGTTATATCATTTAGACGCGACTTTAATATATTTGATGTGAGTGACCTGACCTGTAATACGTGACATAACTAACACACAATTAACCATCATATATATATTAATTTCATTCATCGCATCATTGTCATTGGAACATTGGATGAAAACACAAATTGATGTCAACTATTCATCTATTAGGTAATTATTTTATATAAGTGTTTTGTTGTATTATTATTAGGTAGAGTATTAATATTAGGAATAGATAGGGTAGTACAAATTGCTAAATTTAGGTTTGTATACTTGCGTTTAATTCAATCAGTGCGCGACTCTGCTAACTGCTAAATATATAAAATGGGCGGTGATGATGAGGAAACAAAGAGGGGCGAAGAATGTAGAATGACTGGCAAATGTCCGGTGTTCTCCGGAAACGAAAAAAATGCGCTGTGCCTTAGTCCCCAAATTGTATGCATTCACAGTCATCATTATATACCTTTATATTATATAATATCTATATAGTATGTATATATATCTATGTATATATCTATATATATATATTATATTATATAATAATATATAGATATATATATTAATATATATATATTATATATACTATTAACAAATCTATCATCATCCACCCCACTCTCTCCCAAGGGACTGGGCGGGTAGTGCCTTAGCATTCACTGAAACATAAACAGTGGTATAGCATATGAATACAGTCGAAAAGAGAGGCAAGTCTTACCCCCCCCTTTTATATATCTTTAGTGGGAAAAGTTGCATTAGAAATCCACTCTACAGCTTCTGGGACGCGACGGATCCTCACTATGGCAACTCGTCAATATAATGTTCATTCTGGGCCAAGTGGCAACAACCATTCTCTCTCGCAAACCCCGCCATCACTCCTATTATGCCCCTCCTCTCGTCTCTGCCAAACTCACCTTGAATCATCTAACCAACACCGATTCATCCACCCTTTCCCAAATGAGAACCATTCAAGTACTTATCATTTCATGCTCTCATTACCCCCCTTCTTCAACAATCACACGAGTCTCTAAATTACGTTCTATCTCTTTTTCATTTCTTCTCACACTTCCTCAACTAGATATAAATATATTCATATAGTGTTATATTATATATATATTATAATATATATTATATAATATTATATATCTAGTAGTATATAACAATTTTCATAATATATACTTATATAATATATACTACTACAATATATTATACTACTATACTATATCTTACTTATCATAGATATAATAGGTATATATTCTTATACTATTATCATATAGTAATATTAATTATATACATATATATAAATATATATATATATATATATATCTATATCATATATATTATATATATATATATAGTTTATATATCTATTGAATATATATATATATAATCTAAATTATATATATATATAACTAATATAATATTATATATATAATTATATAATATTATATTTAATAATATATTATATATAATTATATAGATATATTTATATATATTAATATATATATTATATATTTACTTATATATATACTATCATATAATATATACTATATATATATACTTATATTATATATATATATATTTATATATATTTATATATATTTATATATATATATATATGCTGTATAGCTATATACTATTTCTTATATAATCATAGAATATTATAAATGATATAATATTTATTATATATATATAGTAATTCTATTATATATTATATTATTCTAAGCACTGTGTCCGCATGGAATGCAGAGTCGGTATCGCATCGCAGAATATACTTTTAAAACACTGCTGGCGACCGTACATCGAAGGTAGATGCAGAAGAGGTTCATAGCCTCGAGATCCATGCAAAATAATATTCTATTGACAAGACCGTAGGAACCTTCATATCTAAGCCAGAAATTCACTGTATACAGCTTCTTTATATATATATATATATAATATATTACTATATATATATTTATATATAATTTATATTATATATGATATTAATATATATATAATATATAATATATATATATATATATAGTATTTATATATATATAATAAATTATATAAATAATATATACTATATATATTATATATATATTATATATACTATATATATATTTATATTTATATATTATATTTATACTATATATATATCTTATATATATATACGATATTACTTAATATATTATATTATATATATATTATATATATTATATATATATATATACTAATAGTATATACAAATATATATATTAGTATATATATCTTATATATTATATATCTATAATATAGTATATATATAATATTATTATCTATCTAATATATCTTTATCATTAGACTATTATATACTTATATATATTTATATTTAATATATATATATATATACTCAGAGCGTCCAATCACTTAATTAAAGTTCATATATTCAATAATTAAGGTATTCGTAATGAAATAATTGACATTAATAATACTTCTTAAACGACATTTTTAAGTGTTTATTAGTAAAAATTCAAAATTAGTTCTCTCTCTCTCTCTCTCTTCTCCTCTCTCTCTCTCTCTCTCTCGTCTCTCTCTCCTCTCTCTCTGCTCTTCTCTTCTCTCTCTCTTCCTTCTCTTCCTCTCTCTCTTCTCTCTCTCTATTTTTGGATGGTTCCTTTAAATAACCACGTTAAGGAAACGATTAAAAACCGCTCGAACTGTATGATTTTTGTTAAATTATATTATTTTTTTATATAATAATTTATTAATTTTTTTTATAATTATAATATATAATATTATACTACTATATTTATATATATTATACTATATATATATATATATATATAATATATATATGTAGTATATATATATTATATATATATATATTATATATAATATTATTAAATATATATAATTATATATTATTATATAATATATATTAGTAATATATATATATATATATATACTATATATATACTTATATTATAGTATAACATCTATATACCGATATATCATATATATATGATATATATTAAATATATCATATATATGGTACTATATATACTATATACATACTATATATACTATATTATATTATATTATATATTTATATCTTATATTGATATATACTATCAGATATAGCTATATCATATATATATTTCTGTTATGTGTTGTGTCTGTGTGTTTGGATGGATTACTAAATTACAAGCAAAGATTAAAGAAATTAATGATAAAATATGTTATTGTGTCTCGTATTTATATATATATGACAATAACAAACTGTACCCCGACCTATCTATCTAAAAAAATAGAACAGGATTGACTATATTGAGACTGGGGCGAAATCGAGGCGCTCTATCCTCATTTTCATTGGGAATGGAGAGAACAAACGACCTTGGCCAGATTTTTCTTTTCTTCTTTTTTCTTTTTTTTTTGAGATTTATATATATTTGGATTTTCAGATTGGAAAGATTGCTGAAGCTTCACGTTTGAAATATCTGTAAATGTAAATTATTTTATTATTATTATTATTATTATTATTATTATTATATTATATTATTATTTTATTTTATTTTCATTATTTTATTATATTATCTCATTATTATTATTATTCATTATTAATATATTATATATTATCATTATTATATATATTATTCATTATTATCTCAATTATTATTTCATTATTTATTAATTATTATTTATATTATTTTACTATATTATTTTATTATTATTATTATTATTATTATTTATTATTTTATTCAATTATTTTAATAATATAAAACAATATTTCTGATTTTGAATATAAATATGTTTTTGGCTATATTATATATATAGTATATATATATTATATATATTTATATATGATACGTATATATATTATAATATAATAATAGTAATATATATTAAATATATAGAATATATGATTCACTGTATTATATATATTATACTATATATTATTAGTATAACATTCATATATATATATATAATATATATAATTATTATATATATAATATAACTCATGATATAGTCATATATAATTATATATATATATATATTATATATATATATATATATAATATAATATTATATATATATATATACTACAAACTTTCAATTTATTAAAAAAATTGAAAAATGACAACACACGACTAACTTCTGAAAAATCAAGAGGGTCGGCTTCCAAAAATAGTTCCTCATCCGCCCCACATCCCATCACCACTTGAGAACCGACTCCCTACTGTAGTGGGGTTGGTGTCGTCAGGGCATTGCTGGCCTCTTCTGAGGTACGGTCTTTTTTCTTCATTATTTTCTGCAACCTTCGTGACCTTTACACTAATTTCCACTGTGTTGAACATCATCTTTCCTTATCTAAACCTTATATTTTTTTATAAACCGAAACTTATTTGCTTGAGTGTTCTGACAAAAAAAAAGAAAACTATTCTGTTCCCTCAATTTTCAGACAAAGGTTTTTGTTGCGTCAATGTAAGAAATATTTTTTGTTCTCGTGTATCTGATTTTGGGACTCCCTAATTTTCTAAGCTATGACTCAAGTCATCCTGTCAATCTAATACAAAATCCATCTGTTCTCTATATCTGTCTCCTAACTCAACTGACTGTCTATCCTAAATTCTTGGACAACTCCAAATTAAAACACATTTTCTCTTCTTCACCTTTCTCTGACATCATCAATCCTGATAATTTCAAAGTTCATCACTTCCAATACTATTTTTCTACCTCTCCAGTAGTAGCGGATGAACTTGCCTACCACTTTTCTATCCAGAATCGCCTCGAGCAGTTGGTGTAGTTCCCAACTCGTATATCCTGATCGAGTTTAAGTTTACAAATTCAATGTTTAATTTTTCCTCGACAGCCTTTTTCTGTAAAATTTTTTCTCCTTTTAGTACCCCCGATCATCGTCTATTCTAATTATCCTGTTATTATTATTATTATTTATTATTATATATTATATTCATTATTATTATTTATTATTATTTTCTTAGTATTTTATTATATTATTATTATTATTATTATTATTATATTATTATTTTATTATTAATATTATTATTATTATTATTATTAAAATTATTATTAGTGTTCTGCAGGATAGACTCTTGCATATGGGGAGGAAGCATTTCTTTTCACTTCGGTATCGCAAATCGGCTGTTCTTGCGGCCTTACATCTTTGACTTCCCTTGGAATGACTTAGGGGGGATGAGTCCCTACTGTCGTGTTAGTCGAGCACCGGAACTTTTTGCGCCGCACCGCACCGCAACGCACCAGGGTAAGCCCACCACGCACCACACTGCACCGCACCTCTATATTTTAAAAATTGCATTGCATCGGTACACTGGATTTGTGTGGCGCACCACACCGTACCACACCACGCACCGCACCGCACCGCACCGCACCGCACCGCACTTGGTGCGTCGGCCAGCCCTAGTCCCTAGGAATGTGCGAACCACAAAACCTAGGCGATTCACCTTGGCATAAAGGCGTACATTTCAAATTCTCTCCCTTCAACTTAACCTTACAAATCCTTGGTTTAATCCTGATTGTTCTCACCCTTCATTACTCCCTCCTCACTCTCCATTACTCCTTTAATGTTGAAAGACGTCCCTCCCTACAATAATTAGCTTGACCTGAAAGGGCAAGTATTGGAACAACTAATCTCTGACTTTTCTCGAATTCTTAATTGGGGCATTGAGAACATGGTTGTCGTCTTCAATGCCTCAAAAACTTCGGTTCTTTTATCATACTCCTCGACATAATCTTCCACATAACTATAACAATTTCTTCGAATTCAAACCCTCGTCTGTTTCGTTTTCCGTGATCTTATTTGAAAGGATTAAGTTACTTCTCTTTGTTAGCAAGCTTCTAAGATGTTGGGTGTTCTGAGACACCTTCAGAATTTCTTCACGGCACTCAGTTACTTGGTCTTTTTAGGGGTGTCGTTCGCCAACGTATGGAGAATGTTTTACGCATCTAAGGATGGTTTCACTCGCACAGCTCTCCTTGAAATGTTTTGTCTACGACTTTTCTACTTATCAACTATCCTACTTTCCTGCTGTCACTAACTCAATCCAGTCTCTCTATGCCAATCGAACTGTTGCCACATTGAAATAGCGAGAGAATAGAGTGTGGCAACAGTTCGATTGGTATAGAGAGACTGTTGCCACACTCTATTTTCTCGCCATTGAAATAGCGAGAGAATAGAGTGTGGGAACAGTCTCTCTATACCAATCGAACTGTTGCCACACTCTATTTTCTCGCCATTGAAATAGCGAGAGAATAGAGTGTGGGAACAGTCTCTCTATACCAATCGAACTGTT
>JABUQX010112116.1:7500-12500 GCA_015478945.1 Trachelipus rathkii | reverse complement strand
GTCTCCAACATTAGACTTTCGTAAATCAACGGATTCCATATTGAATCCCAATACCGCAACACAAACCCAACTACAAAAAGGTTACACTTTTCTGATGACACCTTCCTTCACTATCTGAATGAAAACAGTCCCATATTCTCCACCCACATCTGAATCTGCTTGATTGGCAGATGCTGATATCGCTCCCAGTCCTAAACCATGAGCATTCTGGTTGCTCTTCCACACAATAATATGGACTTGACTGAACTCAACTTTCCATTCATGGCGAAACCCCCCCACCAAATACCACTGAAAACTCCCTCCACAATTGTTTCATAAAGATCATCCTCATAATATTCATAACAACACTGCATAGCCACCTTTCTTCAATGACTACTACTCTGATTTTGAAGAACTTGTTCAACGAATAAACATATGTACACCAAAGTATATATGTCTGCAGGAACTTCAACTATGTTATCGCAACTCCTTCCAACAATCGAAATATAAATCGCCATTAACCTCTATAGAAAGAGGTGACAATAATAGGGGAGGCGCTGGAATACTCATTCATAAATCTGTTTCTTATTCTTCAGTCCATTTTAGAACTAGACTTCATGAAGTGACAGCACGAATCCATCTGTTCACTGATTTCACTGTCTGTTCGATCTACTTTGCTCCGAAAAGTGAGTTTATTAAGGGCGACTTATCCGACCTTTTCAAGCAACTCTCCGCTCCGGTTGTAATGCTATTAAACTTCAACCTTATACAGATCATTGTTGATCTAATAACACCCTTTTCCCTGGGATGCCTTAACACAGGATTCCATACACATGAACGTTTCAATACACACACTTCTTCTTGTATAGATATTTCCTCTTGTCCCTATTTTCTTATGGATCCCTTCACCTGATCCCGCTTTGATTACTTATATGGCAGTGACCACTATCCAATAGCCCTAAATGAACATGCACCAACCCCAATGTTAAAACCCCATTCCCGCTGTGCGAGAGTGCGGAGTGTAATTTTTTTCATCAGGCTAAGACTATTCCACTTTTTCCATTCAATAAGCAATTTCCGGCAAGTTATGATCACAGCAGCAGAAGCTTATATCCTGGAATCTTCCGTAGATAGGAGTACGGTAACCCCTTGGTGGTCTTTTAAAATTTGAGAATTAACACTGGACCACCAGACTTTTCAACAGAGAAAGGGGAATATCATACCTATATCCGCCTTTTTACACTTGCATGGTATAGATCTTCACTAGCGAATAGCAAATACAGTGCCACTGTCCCAGACAAAATTTCATTCATTATGCTCCTTTGTATTCACCCTTCTGCATTAGCGTTTTTGCTGGATCTGTATAACAAAATCTTGATCGATTCTTCTTTTCCATCTGTTCAGACTATAGGTTTTGTAATCCTTATTTCCAAACCTGGGAATGATCCTAAGTTGGCAGACAACCAAAGACCTATTTCGCTGACCTTTCATACTTGCAAATTAATGTAGAAATTAGTTTCAGGATGCTTTCTTCCTGTTCTGGAAAGTAGCCAGGTTTTTCAAACTTCCAGTTTGGTTTCAGCAAAAATAGTTCCACCGCGGATCCTTGTGAAAACTGAGCCATAACATCCGGGAAGCCTTCTCAAATGGTTGGATGGCGCTTGGTGTCTCTTTTGACCTTGAAAAAGCTTATGACAAAACGTGGAGAGCTGGAGTTGTCCTTAAACTCCAGTCGCTCGATTTACGAGGACAGTTCCCTCTATTTATCAAATGCCTTCTGTCAGACAGATCCTTCCAGGTCCAGTGCTCTTCTGTTCTACCACGCCTCTTTACTTTGAGTAAAGGTGTTCCTCAGGCCAGTGTTCTAAGTGTATTACTATTTCCCTTTGGATTCAATGACATCGTTACTGCTATCCCGGCGAAGGTCAATTTTTCTCTTAATGTCAATTTTTCTCTCTACTCTCACAAAGCATTGTTTTAAGCGAATTAAAACTCTCTCTATCAATTCGGAATGTAGCTAATTCATCTGTTATGCATCGAACTATTTCGTTGTCAGGGGTTATGTAATTTTAAGCCGACCTCACCTGGTTGTTTAATGCTCTTCATATTCCATATCTGCAAGTATTTTGGTTTGATCATATCTTTCATCAAAACCGATGCACTACATTCCCTGGTTATGAAACTTGTTTCCTCAACATAAATCTCTTTCATTCTCTTTCAAGTTTTATTCTATCTAGCATATTGCCTGCATTTAAATCCCCATATCTTGCAAAGCAGCATTAACAATTGCAGCAGTAGCTCTACAACTTATACGGTGCCTCTCTTCTGTCAAGTAATATTTTTCATATGAAAATCTGTTTTCATTGTTTTCTCGTAAATCGGAATCTGGAACAAAAGATGAATCACTCTTTCGTCGCTTTGAATATTTTCGTCAACGTTACCTGAAGAATCAGCTTCACTAAATGCAGAAAAGGTTTTAGCAAGACGACTAGATTTCATTTCTCTAAATTCAAGTATGTCAAATCTATCTTTAAGTTATTTTTCTTCCTGAAGTAGTGGCCCTATCTAATAGGCCAAGTTGGATAATTTTTTCTTTTGTCTGAATACACATATCAAACATCTCATCAACTATCTTACGTTTTTTAATGTAGATACCATTTCTTTGCTCAGTAGAAACATTATTTAGATTTGTAGATGACACAATCATGCGTTCAAATTACCCTCGAATGATGTATAAGGAAATGAAAATAGATCACAAATGCGTTCGATATCTTTTGCTGCTTTTGTGGCCCTTGATAAAATATCTTCTCTATTCCATATAAATAGGTAGTGGTGGAAGACATCTACTTTTGAAGGGGTCATCGAGGCTGGAAAGGGTGAGGGATGGCCAATACGTAATTATATGTTTTGCTTCATGTGAACATTTTAATTATGTTTTTTTTTATTATCTATTATTATTATTATTATTATTATTATTATATATATATATATATATATATATATATATATATATATATATATATATATATATATAATATATTATATATTATATTATATATATTATATATAATATATATATATATATATATATTATATTATTATTATTATATCTAATCTATAGGAGGATAATTATAATGACAATTTATCGGAAAAAAAACTGCAAATAATTGAAATAAAATGTGGGTTAGATTATTTATAATCATCTATCAGTGTTTGTAAATCTAAGGGCATTTTATATTAGCTTGTGACTGCATCACAGTGACCTATACACACTGTTCTTACTGTGCACAGCAAATTAGTACACATGTAACTCAAGGGCATATAGAACGAAAAACTGATACCCTTAAAAAATACATGGGCAAAGGTAAAAGATATAATTTGATTGAATTTGTTCAAAATTAGGAAAATTTAATACCCTGAGAAAAAAGGGAATATGTCTGCGAGGAGTAAGGGAGATAGAAGATAATTCAAATCATAATATATTACTGAGGAAGATATATTCAACTATATCAATAGTGTGGATATATAATATATATATATATATTATATATATATAATATTATATTATAATATATATATATAATATAATATATATATATTATATTATATAATATGACGCGGAATTTAAGTCACAAATAAAAAAAAAATAACTAAAATAATAACTAATAAATTATATATATTTGGTTCAAAAATCCACTTAATAAATAAGGACTTTAATACAATAATCATAATAATAATAATAATTTTAAATTTTTAAATAAAATAAAATAATAATTTAATAATATAATAATAATAATAATAATAATAATATAATAATAATAATAATAATATAATAATAATAATAATAAAGTTAATAGATAATATATAATAATAATAATAATAATAATAAATAATAATAATAATAATAATAATAATAAGAATTATGATAATGGATAAAAATTAATCTAATGTTTTAATGCAATTAGTAAATCATGACAAAGAAAAAAAAATAATAATAATAATAATAATAATTATTATAATATAATAATAATATAATAATAAATAAAATATAATAATAATAACAATAATAATAAATATATAATAATATAATAATAAAATAATAATAATAATAATAGTATAATAATAATAATAAAATTAATCAATAATAATAATTAATAATATATAAAGAATAGATGTAATTATTATAATATTATATAATTGTAATAATAAATAATAATAATAATATTGATAATATTATAACAAATAATAATAAAATACATAATAATGATAATAATAATAATTAATTAGTAATAATAATAATAATAATAATAATAATAATAATAATAATAATAATAATAATAATAATAATAATAATAATAATAATAATAATAATAATAATAATAATAATAATTACCAATGAATATTTTCCTTCTAATATTGTTCTTTTCGATATCAAATTGTAACTGATTCACTAAAACATTTTAAGCTACGTCATTACCAAGCTTTGGTCTGGATTATTAGACTCAGCAGCTAGCAATTACGAGTCTTTTTATTATATATATAACGGATTCCAGTAATATATGATAATTTTTTAAATATAGTCTATATTTAAATCTACAAATGATAACTGCTGTTATGCAGTATTTACAATTTACAAATGATGATTGCTGTTGAGCTGAGTTTACAATACTTAAAAATTACCATTTTGTTTCCCTCCACCAAACATTTTTTTTAATAAAATAAGGTATTCATGTACAATTTACAATTTTTCTTCTATTTCTTCTATGACTCTAGTTTCAGTATTAATATTATTGTTTACTATTGATGAAAGGGAAGTGTCAATTAGGCCGCTATTTGCTGTGCTTAGTTTTGAAGCTTCGATTTTGTTTAATGAATAAAATGGTGATATTTCTTTCAACAATTCTTTTTTTCTGATCTTTAGAATACCATCGAAGTTGTCCGAATACTCTTTGGGTTGTGTCCAAATTTAATCTTTGGTCTATTCATTTTGATGTTATTTATCTTCTAATGTTTTCCTGTGG
>JABUQX010112116.1:0-2500 GCA_015478945.1 Trachelipus rathkii | reverse complement strand
GCATCATAGGAGTAAGTGGCAGGGTTTTGTGAGGGGGTATGATTGTGGCGCACCAGGGATAAGGGATGAACGATTGATGAGATGTCATAATGAGGATCTGTCGCTGTCCCATGAAGCCCTAGGGTGGATTTTTCAGACTGTGACGAGTTCTCAATTGAGGGTATAAAGAAGGCGGTAAGGCTGGACTTTCTTTCGATTTGCATTTTCTTCTACAATTTTTTATTTCCGGTGCATGTAACGCACCTTTCCCCCAGTCAGTGTGGAAAGAAGGTGGTTGATGTGATTGATGATTGATATGATGATGATGGATGCTGACGATTTATATAGTATATATATATATTATATAATATATATTATTATATTATATATATTAATATATATATATTATATATATATATATAATAATATATATTATAATATATATATATATATATATATATATAATATATATATATATATATATATATATATATATAATAGACTATATTATATAATTATTTATATGATATCTTATATATCATATATATATATATATATAATCGCTCTCCTGATGATAATAACACTATCACCATATCGATACTGAGTTAGTCGTGACGGCTCTTTTGCCCGGCCTATATTAGCTATGATATAAACATTAATAGTAGACCGTGAGCTCGCGTGAGCTTCATTTATATACTATATATTATATATATATTAATATAATTTAATACGGATCGTGATCATGTGTGTTATGTGTTATTCCTTCCTACGCTATATCATATCTCTCACTCATCATAAAGGGATAATTTTTTCATACTACTCACCTCTATCGTGTTGTATATATATAAATAATTATATAACACTCACTCTCTCTAAATCAAAGCCACTTCTCATACACCTCTGCACCAGCAGCTTATAATTAACTCTCTTAATAATCTAAATATCTTCTTCATAGAGCCAGAAGTATAATACTATATTATAATATATCATATGCCTATCCTACTCCAATCATTCATATATATTCTGTATGTTGGACCCCATCTAGTGTAGAGTAAATTGGCATCAAAGCTGCACTTATAGATTGAGGCCAGAATGGCTACCTCTTTTTTTTCCGGAGCTGTTCCAGGTGTCTCCGAAAGCCATTCGACAAGGAAGCCTCCCCATCAACGTTACGTCTTTGCTCTCTGTCAAGGCTTTTAATCTCTATGCGAAACGAGTGCTGCGTTACGAATGATCAGCGAGTGTGAGCGAAACTTAGAAACAAAAAACCCGACATTGGTTGATGGTTTCTCCACCGACGAAAGCGCTTAACTTGAAGGTGAACTTGCACAGCTCCGCATTAGTCACACCAATGCTCATCACAGACTACTATATGCCACGGCCGACGGATCCTTCTCCCACTTTGCAAATTTTGCCCGTTCACCATACCCTAGCATATCTGTCGCCATAGTCTTTTCAATGATTGTCCCAAGTGGGACCGCCATTCTGCCAATTGTTCACTTCATTATCCTGTATGGACATAAATAGTCCATGATGCACTATTAAACGCACTCCTACTTCAACTACTACCTACTACTCTAATAATCATCCGGCAGTTTCTCCAACTCACTAGCTCTAATCCAGCCTTTTACCAACACACGATCCACCTCTATTTTCTATGTCTCACCCTTCAAGAATAGTTAATATTTTTATCTTACAATATCTTTTGATTTCACTATGGAATCATCACTATAAGGACAAAACCCTAATTAATATAAACTAAGGTAAAAATGGAAATCTTAATATTAATTTATTTTAATAATGATATTTCTATTTTTGAGGATTGAATAATTATCCACAGATCCGGTAGCAACACACCAAAGTATCACTTAGACACTCTCTAACAAAAAAAAAAATAATAATATTTAAGATAAACCTAAAAAAAACACCATCCCGTCAATAGAAGCGCAATTATAACCCAGAGATTAAAGCCCGGCCGACGGCTACTATCTCCTAAGAGCACCACTCAATAAGATGCCACCCATAATACCCTTATACAAACTCAAATAATAACAAACATAACTATAAAAAATAACTTAGCCTTAGATATAAAACAAAAATATAACCAAATATAAATCACACTACATACAATCACCTACAAAAAGAAGACTAACAGAAATGAATACATAACACCCTAATAATAACCCAATACAGTAATATAACAAATAAAAAGAACAACAGTCCCAATCATACACACTTATAAACGCCCCATAATAAAAAAGAAAGTATCTCTCAAATCCAAATCATAATAACCAACATACACTCAAAGGCAAATCATAATAACCACTCCAAAGTAAATTAATGAACATTCAAAGATAAAGCTACAAACACATAGGTCCCTTTTATGTTAATAAGACATCTATCCAGCTCACAACCTAAGTGAAACTATTACCACCATAAATTAACCAAGCCGCAATTGGACCCCTCACACTGCGAATAGAAATGTTATCCAAGAATCAACTCCATCAATAAACAATATTCA
>JABUQX010112115.1:12500-32500 GCA_015478945.1 Trachelipus rathkii | reverse complement strand
GAAAAGTTTGAAATTATCACATTTTATATAGCTTTTTCGACTAAAGTTTTCATCGACTGTATAAAATTCAAACTAGTTGACTTCACTGCCATTTTCATCGATTTCATGACAATCCCAGAAAGGTCTGAATAAATAAGAAAGGTTCACACGGCATACCTAGCAAGCCATTGTGTTGAAAAATCTTGCTTATACTCCATGGATAATCTCGCGAAATTAGACCCCTTTCCCGAGGAAGACCTCCTAATAGTCAATTTAGTTCCTATCCTGGGACTATAATAGAATAAGATGAGGATATAAAAAATAGAAACATCTAATGTATAAAATTTATCAATATTAATAAATCCTAATTTAAATTCGACGATATACATTAAAATCTATTATTTATTATTTATTATTTTTTATTAATTTATTTATTAATTACATATTATTATTAATTTATTAAAAAAAAAGAATTGGCTATCATTATTTTTTTCAAACACCACTAGAGGTGCTTTTTGCCTTGTCCACTGAAAAAATAACATCTTCTATCTAAAAAAGATAGTGCTGTCTAGGCTCATTAGTTACATCAATAGTCCTTGAGTTAGTACTCCTCCAGAATAGGGTTAGTCACTCTATCGATATGAATAGCATCTTCTCCAACTTCTTTCTCTCACAGTTTTACAGAAAATCTCATTTCTCGTTTATAGGATTCCGACTCTATATTCCAGGAGGCTGCAGGCAATTAAATCAAGAACCAGGTTGCTAGCCCTGCTACAGTAACTATCCTCATAATAAAATGATCCTGTTGACATAACCATACTTCACTCTTTCGTTCTGTAGCCAATTTCTATTTCACAAATCTTTAAAACCATTCTAGGATTGGATCCTTGTAAATTTACGGACTATCTCTTCAGGGGGGGGGCCCTTTCTTCTGTTGTATCTCAGTTTTCCTTTATCCCACACTATTTTCTATTTCTTTTTGTTGACATTTGGCAAAAATACAAAAAATTACAATTAATTATATAAATTGCACTTATGCCACAATTAAATTAGGAAAAAGAATATTAAAAATTAAATTCAATGGTAATACAATATTTTATACAGAAGATAAGAATATATAATATATATATATATATATATATATATATATATATATTATATATATATATATATTATATAATATATATATATATATATATATATATATATATTAATGACAAAGTATTGAATTTGCTATTTAAAAGTTCAACACGTCTTCTGGTAACAAATTTTTCATGAAAAAAAATTAGAAATTAAAATCTATAATTACAATACCAATTTTTTATATCAAAAGTATTTTTAGATTCGTTTCATGTTTAATATAAAAAAAAGTAGTAAAAATAGTAGTTAAGTATTATAAGTAAAAATCATAATAATAATAATAATAATAAATAATAATAATAATACTAATAATAATAATAATAAGTTAATAATAATAAATAATAATAATAATAAATAATAATTAATTAATAATTAATAATAATAATTAATAATAATAATAATAATAATATATATAAAATAATAATAATAATGATAATATAAAATAATAATAATAAAGATGATAATGACATTGACAATACCTAATTAATAATAATAATAATTATTATAATAATAATAATAATAATAAATAATAATAATAATAATAATAATAATAATAATAATAATAATAATTAATAATAATAATAATAATAATAATAATAATAATAATAATAATAATAATAATAAAATAAAATAAATAATATTATAATAATTATAATAATAATAATAATAAGTGTTAATAATAATAATAATAATAATAATAATAATAATAATAATAATAATAATAATAATAATAATAATAATAATAATAATAATAATAATAATAATAATAATAAATAATAATAATAATAATTAATAATATTAATAAATAATAATAATAATAAAATAATAATAATAATAATAATAATAATAATAATAATAATAATAATATTAATTGTGGTATTATTGAAGGAGAGTCAAAACATTATCAAAATGGAGCTTCACTTGCGGAGTCGGCGCACTGTATATAAGCCTAGATGTGTTAGTATATTAAGAGATTGTGAATATATTAGTTTTTTCATTCTCATTAAAGATCTCATCTGGAGTGATTTGTTCTAAGGCCTACAAGCTATCCAGGGCAAGAGAATGATCGCCATTGTCAACGAATGGACTAAAAATTATTGACGTCGTCAAACCTTTTGCGGGAGAAGGAGACGTAGAGTCATGGCTCCTGAAAGTTGAGATGGTTGTTAGGTCTCAAAAGATTAAGAATGAGGAACTCGTCCTGCCAATGCTGCTTGAAGTGGAGGTCCTATCAGTTTTCCTCGAGATGAGTGAGGAGGATAAAAACCAATCAGAAAAGATAAAAGAAAAATTAAGGAAAGTTTTCGGCGAAAACCCGTTAATGGCCTTTAAAAAATTTTGTGAAAAGAAGTGGATGCGAGAGCCGATGAAAGTTTATATTACTGACATAAGAAGGTTAACAAGATGTGAGGGATTGAGCGGGGAGGTAATAGTAAAGCGGGCTTTGGTAAAACAGAGTTGCCAGCAAACTTTGCAAATGAAATTCGTGCAATGGTAAATATTGAGGAGTGCGAAATGCAGAAAATTCTTTGCAGAGCGAGAGCAATCGCAACGTCAAATAAAATAGAAATTTTCGGGGGAAGCGTGAGATTGAGAAAAGAAAAAGAAAGGAGTATTGAATGTTTTTCATGTGGAGGACCTCACTTCAAGAGAGAATGCAGGATGGGTCGAACAAAGTATTTAACTTGCTTCAAATGTGGTGAAAAGGGTCATTTCGTAAGGGAGTGTAAACTTAAAAATTCGGGAAACGAATCGGAGGGGGGGGGGTGCTGCGTCGAAATCAGCTCTCTGATTCCATGGGCCGGCATTCCTTTGAAAGAGATAAGACTGAATGGTAAACAGGTGCTAGGTGCAGTAGACTCTGGCTGCATGAGGTCAGTAGTTAGTAGCGATGTAGTAAGGGGAGATGAAAGAAAAGAGAAGATAGTTGTGTTTGACGGAAGGATAGTTGAAAGTAAAGGGAGATTCGAGGTGTATATAGAGATTGATGGCAGAAGAAAGAAACTTGAGGTCGTAAGGATGAAAAACCTAATGGCAGACGTGAAAATAATCTTGGAAATAGATGTCATCCCGGAATTTGGGGAGTTTTAGTCAACAAAGAGGGGCATTCTTCGGAAATTCGGGAGAAAAATATGATGGCATCGATAGAAAATGTGATAATGAAAGGGAATTGAAAATCAATGACAGTGATTTTTCGGGAAAATTCGACGGAAAGCAATGGACTATGAAGTGGAAGTGGAAGGAAGGAGAGCCTGTACTAGAGAACAAGGTTGGGATGTATAGGAGGTCGATGAAAGGGAAAACATAAATAAAATTTGAGGAAGAAATCGATAAGTAAATCGAGGAAGGAATTCTAGTGCCGTGGAGGAGAAGCACAGAAAGAGAATCACTTCCATTATTGGCAGTGGAGTAAGAAAATGAGGGAAAGGTGAAACCAGTGATGGACTACAGAGAACTAAACGAATATTAAAGTCTGCTTATCTTCAAATCAGATGATGAAAGTTTGTGAGAGGATTCGATTCGCATTCAGGAAAGA
Organism: Trachelipus rathkii; assembly: GCA_015478945.1. NCBI lineage: Eukaryota > Metazoa > Arthropoda > Malacostraca > Isopoda > Trachelipodidae > Trachelipus > Trachelipus rathkii. Next base: position 28,845 of record JABUQX010112115.1, on the reverse strand, counting down.
GTGCAGGAAATAAGCGATGGAAAGAAATTTAGATTTGATCATACATGGCTTATATTCAAATCAGAATTGATGAAAGTATATGTGAAGCATCAGTGGTGAGATATTGAGGGAGAGATTTTGTTTGAACCAAAATAGCTACAGTTTGGAGAAAAGCTACCAGCTGTCAAGGATCCATGACCAAAAATTTTAGAAGTGGTGAGAGAAAAAGGTGACGAGGAGTGAGAGAGAGGGGACTGTTCATACATCCGATACAATCCATAGATGATGAGGAAAGTATAAGCTGCAGTGGAATGAGGAGAGTATTGCTGAAATTTTTGGACTTGGTATCAAAAGATCCTAGAGGATGTGATTGGGTGGAAGAGTTTTAAAAGGACATGAAGATCGAAAAGGATAAATAACATGGGAAAAACGAGGTTTTTCAGAGAAAAAGAAAGGTATGAGATGATACAGCGATAACGAGAAGGAAATAAAAAGAGAGATTATATCTCAATAATGTGGAGCAAGACTGATCGGTCAACTACCAGTGCGGGGAGTGGTTGGAGGAGGTAGTGAAGCAGGTGTTCTTGAAGAGAATGCGGAGGAAAAAAGGCTGGAATGAGGATAATAGATGAAGAATGCACGGCAAATTCTTAGGGAAGGTATTGGAAGGGGGAGAAAGAGGTGATACCTGGACGGGGAATTGAATTTCGTCAAAGGAGGGAAGAACGAAATCTTGGTGACACGCGGGCAGAGGGTTAGGCGTCTTACGGTCTAGCAGTAGCGTTGGAAAATAGGACGAGAGTTTCGGTTGAAACTAGAGATTTGTTAAAGAAAAAGTCGGATTGTGGCCTATCAACGTAGCGGAAATGGATACAGTGGTGAAAGGAATTAATTTTTGTCTGAAGTGCGGACTAAAGAATATCACAGTGATATGCCGACTCAAGAATGCGTAGTCTGGTGGATATAAGTGATTGTTCCAAGAAAGCAGGGGTAAGGCAAAAGGAGCTGGCGGGATGTCAGTAGTGAAGAGACATTCTGAGTATAGTGTTGCAATAGTAAGAGCACTTTTGAGATTAAATTAAAAAATTTAAATTGATTCAAATAGGAGAGAATAAGGCGGGACAATCGACAAATAATGAAGAGCAAAGTTGGCAAAGGAAATAAAGAGCATTGCAACGAAGGTCCTATGAAGAATGTTCAGGCTATTGGAAATAAAGGCTGCACGAAGAAGAATCACTGTGGACCAGAGAAAACAATGTGATATGTAGAGCAGGAAACTGAAAGAAGAAAGAGCAAAATATTGATAAGAGGTGAAAAAGAGATGAATTGGGCAGAGTGCATAAAGAGATTCTAGAAATGCCAGTCGATTTTGATCCCGAATCCAGAAAGACTGACGGGGAATGGTGAGACTCTAGGGGCCTGAGAAACAACTTGGAACAAATTGTCAATTGAAGTGCAGTCGCATTCTTGGCAAAGGTACAATATCTAATCATAGTGGAGTGAGAGGAGAGTGATTGGTATATGGGAAGGATCTGACTCTTTGAAAATGGTAAGACAGTTAAAGCGAGTATCAGATGAAGAGGTCTCTTGCTAGAAACATGGATTGCCCTGAAGAGGTAATAGCTGAAGGATTAAGGAGGTAACTCGGCACGCCGTTTCAGATCGGCGGGATTTAAGGACAATGTGCAGAAACAGTGGGAAGTGAAATAATTTCAGAGCCGCTTTCAGGGAAGTTAGATAGGAATTGTGAAATGAACCACAGAAACCGTAAAAAAGGAAGGCAGATAGCCGCAAGATCGGGAATAAACATTAAGAGGAAGATTATTTAGGTACATCCTCATGCCAAAGGCAAGGCGTAAAGTGACAGAGTACCTGACTCATAGGAAAAAGAAATACTAGGTTTCGGAATGTGAAATTTCCCAGAACAGGATGGTGAGGGCCGTCGGTGATGCGAGAGGGCGGCAAAGTAATTCAAGTGGAAGAGAAGATCGTGTGATTTAATGCCCGAAACGCGGCACAGATGTACAACAAAGATGAGGATGTAAGGGAGAAGAATACAGCAGAATTTCCTGTCCGATAGAAACTGGAGGTCGATGGAATTTGCAAGGTAATTCTGAGATATTGAAAGAAGAGATCTATGTATGAATCGAAAAATCAAAAGATTGATCCGACAGAGGAGGAAACGGTGTCAGGTATTAATGGGAAGAAGAGTCAAACATTATCATAAATGGAGATCACATGCGGAGTCGGCGCACTATATATAATCATCGATGTGTTAGTATATATTATGATATTTAGTGAAAAACATTCTGTGATTTATATTCTTTATTATGCATTACATTTCTAACACCTTCGCTACTAAGCTACAATAAAATAATAATAATAAGTAATAATATAATAATAGTAAATAAATAAATAATTATAGAGCATGAAAATAATATAACATAATAATAATAATAATAATAATAATAATAATAATATATAATAATGATTAATAATAATTAAAATAATAATAATAATAGCAACATAATAATATATATTAATAAATAAATAATAATAATATATAATAATAATAATAATAATAATATATAGTAAAATAATAATAATAATATTGATAACAAATAATAACTAATAAAAATAATATATAATAAAAATAATAATAATAAATTAATATAATAATAATAATAATAAGAATAATATAATAATAATAATATATAATCAATAATAATAATAATAATAATAATAAATAATAATAATCAATAATAATATATAATAAAAGAACAGTTACAATTATACATCATATGTTTTACAACAAAGCAAATTCCTTTTCATTGTGAAAACACAAAAAAACCTTAAAAAAAAAATTATTTAAAAGATAAATATTATATAAAATTTGAAAATTATTGAAATATTACAGTAAATATAAATATATTATTACATAATTTATATACATACGAAAAAAATAATAATATAGTAAGTGGATAGGACCATCAAAGATATACTCAAACTATATTATTTTAATACTTAATAATATTTATATTATATACTATATTCGATACTTTTATATATATATAATAATTTATTATTATATTCATATATATTATGATATATTATATATAATAATATATAATATATTTATATATATATATTATAATTATACTTATTACTATATACATATAATTTATATATATATTATATATTTATGATAATACTTATTATATTAGTGATATGTATAAGTAGATATATAAGATATATATATATATATAAAATAATTGATATAATAGTATTATAATTTAGCTAACCTTAGCATATACTGTATAATATATAATATGTATATAATAATAATATAATAACTATATATAATTATATAATACTTTAACATCTATATATTATATATTACATATATATATATAAATCTGAATATATATAAATAATTTATATTATTGTATAAAGTAATATATATTATATTATATAAAGTATAGATATATAATATACGTTATATAGACGTATATATATAACAATACTAGACAGAATATAATTAATCTAAGGAAGTCAAGGTATAATATAAATAATAACGACGTAGTAAGTATAGTTATATTAATAAGCAGGTATCATATAAAGAAATATATATAATATATTAATATATAACATATTATATATATATTATGAATAATACTTTATAATAATAAAGCTAATATATATTATATAAAGTATAGATCATATATATATCTAATAAAAGTCCTCTATAATATAACTAAAGTTGTATATTTAAAGCAAAGTAAAATAAAATAAAGTATAATAATAAAGAAGTAAAGATATATATTAATTATAGTAAAAAATATTAATTATAAGTAATTATAAAAATATAGTAAATATATAATATAGTAAATAAAATAAATATATAAGATATTATATATAATTCAGACTAATATAAAGTGAAGAAAAGTCATAGAATGGTCAAAAGTAAGTAGAAAACGAAAGAGTATATATATATATATATATGTATATATAATTATATATATATATATATATATATAATGAATTATACATATAAATTATATATAAATTAATATAATTTTATAATACAATAACATAATAAGTGATATAAATATAATAGTATAAATAAGTGTAGTTTCATAATGTAAATAATAAGATAATATAATATAAGATAAGGAAAGTACTAATATATATATAATATATATTATTGAGTATATAAAATATATAAAGTATAAATATATGTATATATATATAGTTTAATATTATATAATGATAGTATAATTAAAAATATATATACATAAATAATAGTATATATATATAATATATATTTTTAGTTATATAGATATATATATTTGGAACCACGATCAAGCGACGCACGAGTGAGGCCTACTTACTTCTGGCTAATAAATAAACTTTTGGTGTCTACACGTACAATTACTAAAAGCTAAAATCAAAAATCTAGTTTCATAGGTTAATAATATATGTTATAATTATACAAAACGTAAAAAGAATTTTAAACGGGAATGCGCATATGAATGAATTGAAAAACCTTCCTAAAAGTATAGATTCCAAAGAGTCCGTTAGTGGGATTTCGAGGTTCCAATATGAAAACTTTTACCGCATTATTTTTTAACAAGATTGAATAATAATATAATCAATAATTAATATAATTTATATAATCAATAATAATAATATAATAATATATAATAAATAATATACATAATAATAAATAATAATAATAAAAATAGTAATAATAATAATAATATAATATGATAATATAAGATATATAAATAATAATAATAAATAGAAAATCATAAATATAATAAAAATAATATAATAAATAATAAGAATAATAAATAATAATAAATTAATAATTAAATATATAATAATATAAAAAATTAATATAATATAAATATAATATTTAAAATAACAGTAATAATAATAATAGCAATAATAATTCATAAAATACAGGAATAATAATAATAATAATAATAATGTAATAATAATAAGTAACAGTAATAATAATAATTAATAATAATACATAATATAAACATTAATAATATAAATAATAATAATAATATAATAATAATAATAATAAATAGATAATATAATCAATAAAAATACTAATACTAACAGCTATACATAATAATAATCAAATATAATAAATAATAATATAATAATAAATAATAATAATAAATATATATTATAATAATTAAATAATAAAAATAAATAATATATAATATTAATTTATTATACTATAGTTATCCTTGTGATACACTTCGATAAAATTATTGCATTTAATTTTAACATATTATTATTTTATATAATTATAATCATTATTATTATTATTAAATTTATTATTATTATTATTTATTTTTCTATTATTATTTTATTATTATTATAATTTAATTATTAAGATAATTAAATATTAAAAGATTATTAATTATCATTATATATTCTTGTTTAATTATTTATAATAGTACATTATTATTATTATTATATAATTATTTTTATGTATCATATTATTATATTATTATTTTCTTATATTAATTAAGAATATTACTATCTAAAGATGAACTCCACTATGGAAACATAATAACTTTTAATAGTTTTCCAGCACACGGCCATTTACTCGAGCAAGACTTTTAAATTGAGCCAGTTTTATTGGTTAATATTTTTCTTCATAAACTGAAATATAACCAAAATTGAATGCACTGCTGTGACCTACTGAGATTACGTTTATAGTGATATATAATGATATATGTAATAATTATATAGTCATATTAATAATTAGCTATATATAAATTTATATATAAAATAAAATTTTATATGCATTATATATACATAAGAATAGTATTATATATAAAATATTTTGTATAGCAAATATATTGAAAGTATAATACTATATAATTAATATAATGTATTATATAAATTAACATTCAAATTAAGGTCTACTATAGTTATATATATATAATTATATCATTCTAATAAGTTAGTGGTATAAATATATATAAAATTACAATGATATTCCTTAAATATATTAAATTAAAATTAAAATACGAACATTTAGTAATAAAATTATAAAGATTTCAATAGTCTACTTTCGAATATTTAATAAGTATAATATTATTATAATAATAGTATTATATATAAAATATAAGAATATATATCTTATATAAAGTATATAAATAATAAGAAATCAGTAAGTAATAATTATATATATAATTTATAATGATAATATAATCAGACTAATAATATATATATATATATAATAAATATAATATACTATATACTATACTCGGTCTATCTTAAATATATAAATAATTATACTAAATCAATAATTAATTAATTAATGCTTTTTTTCTCAATATGTATTATATATATATATATAAAAATAAAATCATAAAATTATTTGAAAATATTATATTAAAATAATAATATATAACTAATATATATAAATATAATAAATAAAGATAAATGTTTTATTCAAGTAGAATTGAAATGTATTTTTATTATCTAGTTTAAATATAATAATATATATAATATACTTAATATATATAATATATAATACTAATCTTATAATAAATAATAATTATAATATATAACTATAATTAAATATTGTATAATTAGAATATATATCTAATATTATATAATTTATAGTATTAGTAATATAATAGTAGAAATAAAAATAAATAGAAGTTATAATAATATTATTAGAAATAATTTAATATAATAATAATAAATACATATATATATTATAAAATAAATAAGAATAAAATATTAAGTACATATATATAATATATAAGTAAATATATAAAGTATATATAAGTATAATAACTAATTTTATTGGATAATAAGATACTATATATATAATATATATTAATAATAACGTATTATAGAAAATAATACTAATATTATAAGTAATAATATATAAGTATATATAATATATATTATATATATATATAATATATATATATATATTCCCTAAATATTATATTATATTATTGATATAGGTAATATAATATACATATATACTATATTTATATATTATAATAAATAGAAATAAGTATATATCGTATAATATATATATTTAATATATTATAATAAATAACTATATTAAAAAAATATAATACTAAATAATATATATCATATCATATATATTTATATAGAATAGGTAAATATATATATACTATAAAATAATAGTGATAAAATCATGACTGTAATTAAAAAACAATTAATTGATATGATTTATATATTATAGTAATACTGTATATATATCCAATATATAGCTATATATATAATTATAGAGGTATATATATATCTATAATATATATTTATAATAGTATTTATACTACTACAAGATATTATATAAATTATATAAGTATATATATTATATCTATTATATAATATTATATATATAATAAATAATATTATACAATATTATATATAAGTAGTATAATATATATAGTATATAATTATATATAATATTATAAAACATAATACTATATATATATACTATAGTATTACTATATATAAATATAATATATTCATAATATTATATAATATACCATAGCTTAAATATTATAATATATAATATATATATTATATATTAATATATTAAATAGATATTATATACTATAATATTAAATATTGTACTATATTATAATATATAGACTATATTATATATATAATAATTATTGATACTTGTAATTATTAATAAAATATACTTCAGATACTTTCGTTGATATAACAAAGCGTTTGTAGAGTGTCCGGTTCCGAGGGATTCGAGGAGAGCTGAAATTTACTTACATAAGAGTTCAAGGGGATAAAGGGGTACACTGTCGGTAAGGAATTTGAGAGTTAGTAATTGAGTGTGTTGGAAGAATATCATCTTGATCATTTTTATTCGAAGGGGGTTGCACATTCGAGTGACTGAGGAAACTGTTCGGTAAAAAACAAGTGCGTTTAGAGCGCGCTGAAATGGTGCTGGAAATCAGATTCTTATATTGAAAAAGATGAGAGAATGACATGATATGAAGTAAATGATATGTGTTGAAATTATGAACAGCGCAATGATTATGTATTAAAGTAGGAACCGTTCTTATAGGCTGGGAGGTAGTTAGTGTATATCGTGGGTTGGTGTATTCTTCTGAATGGAATCAAAGTATGGGTTGACGATAATGCACGCCTGTGAGTACAAGAAACATAATTGACTTGAAAGGATTGGTGAATGATTATTGCGAGTGAACAAAGGACAGTTATGAATCCTATCGCATAATTATCAATTTGTATGATGGATTGGATATGACAGACATTAGAGGTCTTGTGGACCAATTGCGAATATATAGAATGAATGGAATAGGGAAGAGAAGTGAATTAGTAAGTGGATTGGTTAATTATTATAGCGGGGTGAGGCAACGCAATGTTAATGTATCCGTTTGCTATTTCAATTTATATGGACTGGGAGCTTATGAAAGATAGGGTCGTACATCAGAGGTGGCAGAGGAATATGTTAGAATGATGGAGGATGGAAGAGGGGAGGGTGCCATACCTATTATTATATGCGGTGATTTGGTTTGTGTGTTGAATCTGCAGTAGAGCTTTGAGAGGAATTGAAGTATTTTAGGAATTGGCAAGGTGTAGCTTACAAGGAGGGGGTTGAAGTAAACGTAGATAAGCAGTAGGTTTATGGTTGTGATATGAGGACACAAACTGCCGAGCTGAGTCTTTTGTGGGTGGCAATGAAACAAGATCAAGCTTCACTATTAGGAATATGTTAGATGAAGGGGAACGGATGATGTAGAAGGCAGTAGTAGGAAAGTTGTGAAGTGGTAGGAACACCGCGGTGATTGCACATTAATCCTTGTGGATGAAAGGGACTGTCTTGGAGTGCGCTAGGGTTTTAGATAAAAGTTTGTAACTTGTGTTAATATTATGTAAATATATCATTTTAGATTAAGAATGGTTATATATACAAATAACATTGTGTTTCAGCATGACTTTAGGGCGTGTTAGGTCTGAGAAGAAGTAATAAAATAAGGAGCATGAAACGCTTTAAGGTAGTTGTTGGTTTTTGAAGAAGGAAGTAAATGAACGAGAAAAAACAGAACAGTACATTGAATGCTTGGTCATTGAGAGAGAAAGGGTGATAGTTTGGATTGGTTAGCGGGTTCTATATAGGTGATGGAGTCTGCTGTAAAATAGAATCGGCTGGACGCAAGAAAGACTGGATTGATAGTCAAGTATAAAGGAAGCCTGAACGGAGAATAATCGTGAAAGTGGCAGAGCGAGAATGAAAGGGACATAATATAGGAGTGATGGCCGGGAGTTTTGTGAGAGGAGGTATGGTCGTGCCTACCTGCGCCAAGGTATGAACCCATACATTGACGGGGAGGTAAGGCTGGGATCTTCTTTTCGAGCTTGCGTCATATTTTTCTAGCTACTTTTCTGTTTCCAGAGTGTGCTGTACACCTCACCTCATCGGGGAAAGAAAGTGGCATGATGATGATGATTGTGATGATGATGATGATGATGCATTATAAAATATACTAAAATATAACAATATATATAATATTATTATATATATATATATATATATAGATAAAATATAGTATAATATATATAAATATAATATATATAGTATAATATCTAGTATATATATATATATTATTATTAAGTATATTATTATATATATATATATATTTATATATAACATACTATATTATATATATTATATATATTAATATATATGTATAATATAATTTATATATAATATTATATATATATATAATACTATTTATATATAGATATATATATATATATAATACTATATTATATATATACTTAATATGTATAATTATATATAATATATAGATATATTAATATATATATTATTAGTATATTATATATGTATAATATATATATAATATAATATATTATTATAATATATAATATAATTATTAATATATATAACAAATTATACAGTATAAATATAATATATATATAATTATACACTTTAAGTTATGTATATCTTTATACGCATAGTGAACATAAAAGAATGCTTTGTATATGAAACAGCATAGATATTAATTGGGAAATAATTGGACACAAAACTCAAAAGCAACAAAAAAAAAACTTTCTTCTTTTGATTAAAATTGTGTTGATTCAAGTTTTTCAATAAGTATTTTTAGATGGAAAGGAATGAATGTTTAAAAGAAGTTTCTGCTTGTTCTTTTTCGCTTGGATTTTTAGATTTGTGATCTCCAAACTAATTCGTATTAGTTATAATAGATATATATGTAATATAATATAATTTAAGTTTATTTATTTTAAAATTGTATAATAAATGAATATTATTATAATTAATTATCTATATATATAATAATATATATAGATATAATATATATTTATATAATAACATAGTGATATATATATATATATATATATATATATATAAAAATATAATAAGTACTAATAAATTATATAATATATATATATATATATAGTATATATAAATATTATATATATAATATTATAAGTATTAATATATATATATATATATAATATATATATATAGTATTATATATATATATATATATACATACAGTACATATATAATATAAAATATACTATTATATATATATATTATATATATTATATAGTATCTATTATAATATAATCTATAACAAATAGAGACGAGAGAGGGAGAGAGGGAGAAGAGAGAGAGAGAGAGAGGTCCGCATGAAGGGACGTGGGTTCGAATCCTAGTGCGATCTAGGAGAAAATTACTAGAAAGTTCCCTCCTCGGAATAGGGGCTAGTGCCCGTATGGAGGGTGTGAACTTATTTAAAATAAATAGTATATAATATAATAATATATATTATATATTATATATATTATACTATTTCGTATATTATATATACCTATACTATAATATATACTAATATTATATATAATTTATATATATTATATATTATATATAATTACATAGATATATATTTACTATATATATAAATATATTATTATAATAAGTATATAATATGTGTGTGTGTGTGTGGGTGTGAAGGTAGCGAATAAGCGCAAAATCTTGGCTAGCCGAGCAGATTGTACGATAAGGTGTTTACAGAAAACGAATCGGAAAAATCTGGCAGCAATTTTAAGCATTACTATATATATATATATATATATACATATATATACCCTTTATATTAGATATATATATATACTAATATATAGTATATTATTTATAATATATATATATAAAATATATATATAAATCTTATATATATGATATATATATATTAATATAGTAATATATATATATTATCATATTATATATACAGTATTATTAATATATTACTTTATATATATACTATAATATATAATAATAATATATATAGTATGTACGTATTGTTATTATAAAAAGCTATATAGTATATTAATATATAATAATACTATAATATATATATATATATATACTTATATATGTACATATAGCTATATATATATAATTATTTATATATATATATACGTATTATATATATTATATTATATAAATTTAATATATAATATACTATATTATATTATATGATATAATACTATATATAATATAAAATACATACTATATATAATATATTATAGTATATATATATATATATGTATATATATTTATATATAATATATATATATATATATATATCACGTATATATAATATAATATATCTTTATATATATATTATAAATAATAAACATCATATAACGGGGAAGTCGAACCACTTTGGTTAGGTAAGGTATAAATAGGTTAAGGTTAGGATAAGTTAAGTTTTAAGGTAAGCGTTACGTTAGGTAGGTATAAGTTACGTTAGATAATTTATGAAATAGGTTAGGTTGTGTTAGGTATAGTTAGGATAAGTTGTTTACGGTTATACGGTAAGGTAAGTGGGTAAGTTAACCTAACCCTAACTAACCTAACGGTACACCTACGTAACCGACCGTATCCTACACTAAGGTATATAATCATATATAATTAGTATATATATATATATATATATATATAAGTATATAAGGATTAGATTAGCTTAGTTATATCTTAACGCATCTAAAATTTATAAAATTTACTCCATTTTATTTTTGTGATATCTTTTCATATTAATATTAATATTTCTAGTTTTTATATTAAATATTATTTATTATTTTTTTTATTCAATATTTTTATTTATATTTTTCTACTAAAATTTAACAATCTATAAAAGAATTGATTAAAATGCAACTACAGTTCGTGTTTACAATATCATTTTGTTCAATAAAAAACCGATACTGGGGCGAAATGTTACTTGAATAAAATATACTCTCTATAAAATTGCCGTGCAGAACGTAGAGTTAACATTAGTATTAAAGTATAAATTATATAAATATAATATTTTTTATTATATTTAATTATGTATATTTATTAAAAATTAAGTTACTATTTTATTATAAATAACTTTAAAAGTGTTATTATCTTAAATTTCTTTCCTCATTTATGGCGTTAATTCGCTACCTGTCACCTTAAAAACTAATTTTAGGGAGTATTAATTATAAATATATTATATTCATATATATAAATATATTAATATATAAATTATATATAATATGAATCTCCATAGATTTTTATAGATATTCTACTCTTGACGTAGTTTGTATTTATTAGTTGCGAACCCTTTGACATAAAGCAAAACTATAATTTATAACAATAATTTTTTTTCAATAAATTTTGAACAATAATTTAACAAAAAAACAAATGTTCCCAAAGATATGTTTATCATAAATTTTACGAATATTTTTAAAACAAATTGCAAAAAAGTCTCTTGGCTAATTTTTATTGAAATTTTAAAAATCTCTGATATCAAATGGAGAAAATTGCAAGTGCTAATCAGACTAGTTCATTAATTATTGACTGTATACTCAACAATATGGTAAGACAGGTAGTTTATGAGGCAACAAGATCCACTGCATAATTGGACTTGCTATTAGTAAATGAAGATTCTCTAAATAGTGACAAAATACTTAAGGAAAAATTACATCAAAGTGATCATAATTTAATAAAGTGTACTGTGAATGCAATATCTAAAGGCCACAGGTAGTAGAGATAGAAAGATTAAGATAAATTAAACTAAGAGCAAATGTTGAGAATGGTTATATTTTTATTTTTATGATGGTGGAGAATGACAATTTTAAAAGCATTGTGTTGCAAAAGTTTTTATTTCTGATTCATCTGTGAATTAAGTATTGAATTTTCCGGAACATTTAAAATGCATGAGAGTTACAATTCATTTTATTAATATGAATTTTGGAGACATTTAAAATTGAGAGTTACAACTTATTATTATCTGGATAGAAGTGCGTTGAAATTGTGATACTGTGGGTGCTTAAGTGATGAATTTTGAGTGTCTTTCTAGAATCATTACTGAGAAGAGCTGTGACTTTTTCTTCGGGGGGAGTTGTTTTGTTTCGCCTATAGCTTGTTTTTGTGGCATCATGGATCAGGTCACTATGGTGTAATATACATTGTAGAGGTTCGGCGGGTGGTTTTTGCGTGGATGGAAGATGTTTATAAAGGCGAGAGAGCAGTATGGTGGAAAGTGAGTGTGTGATGTTTTGGGTAATGTATGATTTAAGGTTTGTGTATTTTTGAAAGCCTTTAAGGAATTCAGGATACAGCTCTAGAAGCTAGATATTTTAACTGTTTTTTATGATAGTTTTGATTTTTGAAATTTTTGTAAGCTTTATGATGATGTATCGTTGGTCATAATTATCTTTCACAATGAATCCAGGCCAATAAGATTATTCTCTTTCTTTAAAAGATGATGGAGAGAGCAGATTCTGAGGCACTCTAAATCGTACTAGTGCGTGAGGGTCGGCTCATTTTTATGGAAGTGTGGACATTTGCGAGCGAGAACCCAGGTGTATGTAAGGAGGGATTGAGGGGAGGTTTTCGGATATACAGAAAAGCTGAGGTGAAAGAGTGTGCCAAAGAGATTAGTGTGTCAAGAAAGGCAAGTGCGAGTTGTGAGAGGTACTTTTCTAACGGTATATTGTATGGACAGGAATGTATGTTATATAATGGTGTTTGCTAATAATAGTTGGTCGGGGTTTATGTTGTGCCTGGTAAGGATAACGAAATGTCATCAACAATAGCAGTGCCAGTTGAATTTTTGGAGTTCAGAAGAGGAAGATATGTAGATTCAGCTGAGTTCCCATGTTATATTGCTCTAGAGTAGGTGACAAAAGGGATAATAAGAGATCCCATGGCTGGAGGTCCGTTTTTTTGTAGCGAAGATGAAATTGGATTGGAAATATTAAAGGCTCTGGAAAAATTTGATGACAAAAAAGTATAAGTAATAGCATGTAATAAAGCCGATGTGCAAGTAAGGATTGGGTGAAGGACTCTAATAACGCTTGTCTGGTCTACGAGCAGGGGAAGGAAGGCGAAGGAGAGTGCGACAATTTTGCAATTGCAGATGATTCTGCTTTCTGGAGTGTGGGTTGAGAAGATGTAGAAACAAAACTTAATGGATGAGATAATTGTTTTGAAGAGGCCGGCTTGAGGATGAACAAGGACATAACTTTGATTCTGAGGGTAAGGAGAGTAGAGATGAACGACAAGGACTAAATGTTCATATCGATTAAAAGAAGAAAGGAAAGGTAGAATCTTTTAGGTATCTTTTAAGTGTTTTAGGGGATGGAGAACGTATGGATAACGAAATCGCAGAGAGATTAAGCAAATTTGTTAGGCGATTGGGAGCTTTCTATTCATTGCAGAAGATTGTAGTGTCCTTTACAGGGAAGAAACTAGGCCTGCTTGTAATCAGCCAGTATTAGATCGTCCTGGGGTATCATTTATAGGATAACTTGTGAAGATGGTAACATATCACTGTTATTTTTTTAAATTGTTAATGCCAGTAATAATTTTCTAAAGAAAAAAAAAGAGAAGATGATTGCTAGTAAAGGGATTTACTAATTCATCACATTAATGGACATGTCTTTATTTAATCGGATTGTTTAATGCTTTGCTCCAAAAATCCTAGTCATTATATAAAATTTAATATAAGAGGTCTGATTATTCTAAATGACAAAGGATAGGCCGATAGACTAGTATTTATGTTTCATCGTGGGTGCAGGTTTGTAATTTGATTGGTTATTGATAATTATTTGGTGTTAGAGAATTACTTACACAGTTATACTTGCGAAGATTAGATTTCAATTTCTATTAGTTGATCTTCTTTCTTTCTTACGAGATGATTCTATTTTCTCCTGTGTGCTAAGGAGTATTCCGGTGACAACATATCAGCTTTTCTGTAATATAACGAAGCCTACCTACCAATCCCTCAGCACTTACAACACTCGGTTACTCTCGCATTCCATCATAAACAATTAGCCACCCCTCACTGACCTTACATCATAGAGCCCTTCAGACATCTGCTCTCCATCGCAATTCTTAAAAAAGTAGATAATGTGCTATCCGAAATTACACGTTCCACCAAACTACAATATCTACCATGCATCATTCAAATAAAGGCTTACAAAAAGCAAGAATCAACAGAATCTAATAAACAATACCTTCCCCCAGTATATTATAGTCAAAACACCTCCTACCTCCCCATCCCTCTAAAAAAATACACAAAACCTTAAATAAAAACAATACATACCCCAACATCCAACACTCACTTGCACAATCGCACGTGTCCCTTTAAAACAACTCTTCCATCCAACAAACCACCCCCCGAAAACCTCTACAATGTAATAATAACCATTACCTTAACCATTGCACAAAAGAATACATAGGGCGAAACAAACAACTTCCCAGAAGAAACAAAATCTGTTTAACACGTGTTAGAGCAACAGACACTCAAAAAAGTCTCAATCACTACCACACACAGATCCAATTTCAAGCACACACCCTCAAATTCCATGCAAAATCTAATCAACATCTCAAACCATCAAAAGAAAAATTAATTGAAACCCTATTGCATACACAATTTTACATAATTCAATAATATGCAAGGTGAACATAAATTAGACTATTTTTGCAACACAAGCTTAAAATTCAATTCTCAACATCAAAAAAATTGAAAACAACGTGATGAAAAGACATCCTCAAAAATATAACCCCCTCAATCTTAAATCTCTTTCTCTCCCCCGCCTCCCCCTCCCCCTATATCCTTACAATAAGTAATTGCTAAATATACGCTACCAACTATCAGAACAAGCTTCTAGATTTTTCCATAAGTTATTTTTCGAAACACATTAATATAAAAAATCCCAGCGGACAAATATGTTATGAACCACTTAACTACCATGTCATTGCTCATGAAAAATAAAAAAATTCAAG
>JABUQX010112115.1:0-7500 GCA_015478945.1 Trachelipus rathkii | reverse complement strand
ATTCTTTTTATGATAACGTATAGACTGCTTAAACCATTTAAATAAAGTTACTATAAGGGCATTAATATTCATTATTCCAGAACAATCAAGGTACAATCGAGTACAAATTTCAAACAATCTGTAATAAGCCATCATTACATACATATTTAAAGGAAACGAGAACGAAGGCTTCATGTATTTCGATTATAGGAGGACAGACTAGCCTCTTCATTATAAGCTGACGTAAAAATAACGTTATTAGTCATCCCGATGCAATGAATTTACTTCAGAGATCAGAATAAGACTATTTATTCAATAAATTCAATTAATATATTATTATAGTTTATTATATATGTGTGGTTTGTTTTCTTTTAATGCTATGATGAAAAATATTTTTATATTAAATTCTATATTTTTGGTATACTTTTACAATTTAATCAATTAGTTAAAAACCATAAACAAAACTATGGGGTTGGAGGCATATACCACCATGGTCGGCCCCGATGATAGGTATATATAATATGCCACCCGTGATATATATAATATAGATTACTTAATTATATTGTTTATTTAAATTTTATATCTTATATATATATATATATATAGTATATAGTATATTATAGTATATAATCTTATAAATAGATAGAAATCTACAAACTATAAAAAAGATAAAATAAAAGTACATTCATTATTATAAAAAAATTAAATTCAATCATATATATACATGGATTATTATAGATTTAAAGAATGAACGGTGTGCCGTCTACGCACACACACACACACACACGCACACACACACACACACACACACACACACACACACACACACACACACACACACATGCAAGCAGACAAACTTCACATATATATTATATATATATATATATAAATAGTATTATATATATATATATATATATACATATATAGTCACTTATATATATGTTTTTTTTGTTTCTTTTTTTCTATATATATATATATATATATATATATATATATATAAATATATATATATATTGTAAACCTCAATAGGACCAAAAAAGTTTTCAAATATGTAACCGGCACCAGTTGATTCGTTATTTGAAGAGGTAGGTAAGTAATAACTATAGTAATACTGATAATATAGTATAAGGGAGAATGAATAAAATATAGAGGCATTAATATTTAAAAGTATAAAGAAGATAAGATATATAATGTATATACTATATAATATATAATAATTATATATATGAGTGTATGTATATAATATATACTTATATAATATATATATATATTTATATTTAAGGTTATAACTCAAGTGAATTAGGCTAAATTATTAAAAACTGTTTGTGATTCAAATAGCGAATACACAAACACACCTCACTCAACACTACACAACAACACACACACAACACATTTGCAACACCCACACACCACATACACCACCACACACATATAGACACACACACACGCAACAAGTTACACACGCACATAACAAACATACCAACACATACAAGATATAACTTCTATAGGCTAAGATATACTATATATATATATTACTATATATATTATATATAATATATATATATATATATATAATATATATTATAAAGTAGCTTAACTATAAAAGAAAAAGAAATAGAAGAAAAGCATTAGATAGATATAAATAGAAATATATATAATATACATATATATATATATAATAGTATAATAATACATATGTAATAATATATATATATAGTCATATATAACCCTATAGATAAAGTTTCAATATATAATACACCAGTTGGAATTGGATAGTTTACGGGCGGCAGTAAATCAAAACAATGGAATATTACTTCGTCGTAAAAGAGATACTTCGTAGTGGGTTATAACGGGTACACTTGTGCCTGAGCGTACCTATTGGCCAATTTTCCTTAATAGAAGTAGTGATTGGTGATACAGATCCAACCATTATATTTGAAATACACTTTAATGTATAATCGTTCATTTTCCTTATTTCTCAATAACTTTTTATTATTTCCACAGAGTTGTTATAGAGAGACTGGAAGAGACAATATTTCATTCATAGAAATATTGCTATGGGAAATATACGATTATGAAAGAAACATTATAGTAAAGAAAAATACCACGTGTTTTCACCACACACTCACAGTTCTTTGTATGCACGGGTGGCATGTAGAAGAAGGAGTAAATTTCTTTGAGGTAAAGACATTGAAGAAACCTTTTTTTATTGAAAAAAGTTGAAAATACAAAATGTTTCAACTCCTTTTCATAAGATAAGTTTGTAAATAGACAAATATCCCATGGGGCATAAAAAAAAAAAACAATAAAAAAAAAAAAACCGGAAAGTATGCTCATAAATTTGAAAAAAAAAAACAATGGATATTGACTTCCAGAAGAGTGGATTCATATCTTTGGGTGTGGAGGGGCCATACGTGATGCGGCCTAATATACAGGCACGAGAAAGCTAGAAGATATGAATGTTTTCGATCATGTGTTGTTCAATTAAATTAAGACAGGACTTCTGTTAGTAGTGTACGTTAGGTTCTAATATCAAACTTCAAGCGATGCACTTTCGTACTTACCAAAATAAATTTTTCAAAACTTTTATAGACTGCATAGCTTATCTGAATTTTATAATTATCCGAAGCAGCTGATGTCACAATTTTAATCTAAAGAAAATTATTATATCCTGAAGGTCAAATGTAATAAGTGAGATTAACGTTATATAATATAATAATATATATAAATATAATATATATATACCAATATATAATATATATATAACTCATTTATTGTTATATAAGCAAAAAATAAAGTTAGCAAATCTAACAAAATATATTTAAGTAATCTTTATATATATATATATACAATATATATACTACTAATATATAGCTATATATATATACTTAATATATATATATATATACTGGAAACATGAACGCTTATAAATTACCATTTACACGTACGTATACATTTTAACATAAAAAAACATACACAATGCGACAACACACACACACTCACACACACCACACCCACACACACACACACACACACACACACACACAAATCACTCTGTAGAAAAAACCAAAATTTAAACTTTTCCTATATAATATATAATTAATTAATATTAATATTATAATAATATATATAGTATATATATTATATATAATATTATATATATATATCCTATTATATATAATGATATACATATTCGCATAGGCATTATGTTTCAATGTATGTAATTGACACCAATTGAATTCTTTATATTGAACTCTTCATGAATTAAAGATGTTGCAATAATATTATATAAATATATATATAATATTATAAACTATAATTATAATTATATACTATATATATAATAATTATAAATTATATTTAATATATATATATATATAATACATTATATAATACAATATAAATAATATACTATAATTAATACTATATATTATATATAATAATAATTATAAGTTAATATAATTAAATATATATATATAATATAAAATTATATAACATATATATTAATATATATAGCATTACGTATATAATATTAATACTAATATTTAAATACAGCAAAACCGCACAAATTCAAGTATTACACGTTTTCCTATGAAGATCAAAAATCAGAAAAAAATCACTCTCACCAAAACAGTGAGAATTTTCATAAATCAAAACTCAACCATCACCCTTTATAATTAGTCGGTAGATTTGAATCATAAAATCACTCAAAATTACACTCATGCAATTTTAAAGGATTTCCAAAATCTCTACTCGCAGCCAACCCAACTACTTTATTATTATTATATATAATTATATAATATATATTATATTTATATAATATAATAATCTATATAATATATATATAAATAACTTAAATATATATATTAGTATATATATAATATAATAATCTTATATATTTATATATATAATTATAATTCAGTAGTATTACATTAATATAATGTTAATATAATATAACTATACTACAGGATATCTATCTATCTAATTACTTATACTCATATTACTATCAATAATGGCTGCTCGACCTTTCATTTCTATGCTTCTAAATTTGCTTTTAATTATAAACGAGTCCATCGAGTTCGGACATTTTTTATCTCGAAAAGTTTTGTTCTCTTGGGTTGATCATTCCTGCAAATGAAAAGAGTCTTTTCTTACCGTGTGCTGATTGAGGAAGGCTCGAGTGTACTTATTATGTGTTTACAATTCCTTGAACCATAAGTCTCACTTTAGCTTAAAGATGGATACCAATTTTCTACTTGGCCGTTCTTGAAAATAACTTTGCTCAGACTTCCCACTAATACTCTCTTTGTTGTGAAGAGTTTTCGATGACACCTTCAACGATTTTGAAGCAATTCCGTCTTCTTCCACTTTCACTGTCACTACATCTTTCTTCCATCTCCCCATCTGAAGTTGCTATTTTCCTTACAGATATTTGTAAGTAAGCTTTAAGTTGCTCAAAGGTTGTGTCTTTCTTTTTTTTAACTTCAATTTCCAACTGTATGAATATGGGTTTTAACATGAAAGAATAGATGAAGGAAAATTTCTTGTGAATATTTCACGGAGGCTACCATACAATCAGGGGAAAATGTTTATTATTAACATTCTATGGAAAATTTCAGTGATTTTAGTGATTTTCTTTGGATTCCTAAATCAAACATTCACATTTCTTCATTAACTTAAATCAAAATCAAAATCACCTCAGAACTGGTGATTTTCAAAAATCAAAATCAAATCATGATTTTGACATTTTTAAAATCATATGATTTGATTTTGAAAAAATCCCATAAATCATGCCTCCAACCTCGTCTATATAGTATATACTATATTAATATATACTTATACTTATATACTATATATACTATATATCTTATATTATATATATACATAATATAATATTCATTATATATATATATTACTATATATATATATATATAATATAACGTATATACTATATATATATACTATATCAAACTATATTACCCACAGTATACTCTCTCCTCTCTCTCTCTCTCTCTCTCTCTTTCTCTCTCTCTTCTCCTCTCGTCTCTCTCTCTCCTCATCTCTCTCTTCTCGCTCTCTCTAAAAACCAATCCTTTATGTTTTTCACACCCAAGAAGAATAAATCTTTATAAATTGTAAACTATATAACTTTTTTGATCTAGAGTACCAGAGTTTTTTTTTTTTTTACTTTACCATCGATAATTTGGTTTTATATGGTAATCATCTGAAAAGTGACCTATTTGAAGGACTCATTATATACATAATATAATTATCTTATATTATATTTATATATACTACATCTATATACTATATATATACTATACTATTATATCTATTTATATATATACTATCTATATATATATTAACTATATTATTTATATATACATTTAAATTTTATAACTCACATTTATGTATCTTTGAATAGCTTCTTACCCGCTAATGTTGCTTTCAGATGAACTCTATCCGTAAATAAATTATATATTTACTATTATATACTCTACTTACTTAGCAAGTATTACCCTATATATATACTATATATATTCATTTTTCATAATTATATAATAATATATATATACTTATATATTACATTCTTATATACTATATTTACATATATATATATCTATTATCAATTACTATTTCTATCATCATTACTACAGTTACCTGTTATTTATCAAATTTTTTCACAGAT
Organism: Trachelipus rathkii; assembly: GCA_015478945.1. NCBI lineage: Eukaryota > Metazoa > Arthropoda > Malacostraca > Isopoda > Trachelipodidae > Trachelipus > Trachelipus rathkii. Next base: position 1,832 of record JABUQX010112115.1, on the reverse strand, counting down.
CTGCATAGAATGTGTATGATGCACTTAGAGCAATTGTAATGCTGCTTATATTAAAAAAATTGACAAGATATGTAACATCTTCAAGTAAGATCCAAAAAGCCTAACAGAAGTTGTATAAGAAACATTAGCAGGATCTCTTATGTGCGTTCGCGGGTTCGAGAGTAGGCTTGTGATTGATGGGACCCCTCAGACTTCTTTCTTTATTCATTATCAAACCTCTTTCGAATACTTTACATCGTTTTACTCATCACTGATATTTTATGTCGTCCATGCGGACTCCAGTAGGTTTAACATTTTCACAACCTTACTCATGACTGTTGAAGATCTTTCCTCGGGATCAAACCACTTAGTAAATAACCAACAAATCATTTGCTTATAGGCTTTTACCTCTACTTTACCTATCATTTTTGCAATTCATCATCTATTCAATTTACTTCCTTCTCTCTCTTTGCCTTTTAATATTCTTCGCCCATACCGTCCTCTTACTCATCTCCTTACTATATATACATATATATTATATATAATATATATCATACATTATACTACCTACTCTACTCTCTCTCTCTATCGATCATTTATACTAATACATATGCCTCACATAACCGTCCCTATCTTATATCTCTATATATATATTATTATATATATATATATTTCATAAATGCAAAGAATATTATTATTATTATATACCTTTATATATTATACCCTAACTATATATATTAATACTCTATATATATACTATATATTATCTTGCAAAATAATACTTCTCTTTTCCGTCTCATATATATATACATACTTCATAATCATTCGCTCACCTATACTATTACAAGAGTCGTTGGCACCCGTTAATGCAGCAAATGTCTAACGCTCGTTACATATTCTTAATCCGTTAACTCCAAAAATAAATTAACTCCGTCGTTAATCATTAAAGCGATTTATCGGTAAAGAATGCTATGCCGGATAGTGTATAACGTTCAATCGTTATCGTTTAACCTCTTTCAATTTTTTTTTTTTACAGTTCATTCACCACTCACTTCACGCCCCTTTCATCATTAGGAGGGCGACTTGTCTGCTCGCCAAAACTTCATCACCGCAAGCTCACAATTCCTGCAGCTCATGACAATCCTCTATTCAGCCCATGCCTTTAAACGCTGAGGTGAGATCTACAATTCGCAAGGAAACATACAGAAGACTGGGAATAGAGAGTTCCACAGAACAGTCGTGGAAGGAAAAAAGGAAACCGTCAGCTCAAACTAGCCTGTGAGTTAACTCCCAATATCTACACAAAACTCCGTGCGCAATCGATACAGCCCCTCCTTGTCGCTACTAGCGGTCGCGTCTAAAGGTCGGTGCGCATAAGTGCGCGAGTGGCTTATCAGTTTCCCCTCCGAACATCCTTCGTGCCTCCTGCTCCCTCCTCCTCATCTCTCTCCTAATACTAAGAAAGAGTATAACTCATACGTGCCTACCTCACATCTGCTGCCTCGCAAAGCTCTCAGCATGTTCAATGAACTCGTGAAAAGTACACTAACAGTTTATAAGCCCTTTTGGCTTTTCGTACTCGCTGACTCTTGCGTTCCTCACATCTCATGCTAGTGGTGCAACTACGATCTCCTCCCCAGATATGAGACTAGTACTCTACTCCAAGGCCGCCTGATGTGAGCATCCCCTTTTATTAGCTGGACTCAGTATACTGAGCAATGAGCATACATACTCATATCCTCGCCCAGTCTCATACAGACAAAATCTCCCTCCATTCGTTCTATTGTGACGGTCCGCCCCCTCCCTAGCAACCCCGTTAGCGTCTTCCTCTCTCTCTCCATCTTCTCTGTCTC
>JABUQX010112114.1:0-13979 GCA_015478945.1 Trachelipus rathkii | reverse complement strand
TGCTGAGAATTGCTAGTACACTTTATATATAATGAATGATTGGGATAATATCAATTCTTCTTGCATATAACAAGCCCCTAACTAGATTAATCATTAGAGATTTTCATTCTAGATGTCAACACGTTGAGCATGTTTCAAACACTCAACAATTTCATCATATCTCGATTCTGGATGAACCAAGGCCCGAGGCAGGCCAGGCTGTAAATTAAGTTTTGTCAGACTGTACAGTTTTCCAAAAATATTTAACAGTATCCCTTTAATATCCAAAAAATGACTAATCTTCCTCATCATAGAGGTAATTTTGTGCGTCCCTTTGAGTATACTGGTGTGGACTTTACAGGACACTCGCGTAAAGTGTTCGCGCGGCGGAGAAAACGTTCAAAAAAAATGTATAGCGATAATTTACACCTGCCTTAATATCAGAGCTATTCATGTTGATGTCCTTCCAGATATGTCCATTGAATCTTTTATACTTTCACCATTCCAACGTTTCACAAATACATATGGCATACTTCCAGTTTTGTACTCAGATAATGCCAGGAATTGCAAAACAAGGAGGAAATATACTGTTAGAATCTTTTTCTTCAGATATGTTCTCCGAACATATGCGTATCCCAAACATTACGAGATTCCAATCTATCCCAGTTGGGTGGGATCAGTTTGGGAGGAATATACGAACAATAAGAGGATGTCTCATAAAACAAATAGTAAAGCAACTCTAACGTTACTTTTCAAACTGTTAAACATTATATTTCAAATATCATTCCATTGTTATCAATTCAAGACCTTTAACCTATAGGGTCATCGGATAATGATTTGGAAGTTATTGCTCCAAAATCCTTTTTGAAGCCTTATGGCAATTCAAACCACATATTAATGAAGTTCCACCCCCATACGCAAAAACCAACTCCCTCCATCAACAACAAGACTTACCATCTAACTCCCTCAGGAAGAGTTTTAGAGACTTTCAGAAATTATGTTATGGGAGTCTTATCTAATTTGCGCACAGGACAAGTTAAAAAATCGCTATTCAGTCAGAGTGACGCAACAGAAATTAAGTTAAGAGATATAGTTCTGATTCACACACCTACAAAGCCTAGACCCTTCTGGACTTTTTGGGCAGAGTTGCTGGAATGTCCATTGATTTGTTGATGACAATAAGTCAGAGTGTGTTTAAAAAGGGGAGATGGACAAACCTGTCATTATTTCTATTTTCATCTCTACCCATTGCGCAGTATCTATTACCCACCTCTGTCCTCCAGGGAAAAACTGGATGCTGAGCAAGGCAGCTGGATCTCCCCAGATTGGATGTCAAAAACAATAAACATACAGATCAAGTTGATCCCTCAGAATTCAAATTCAGCTATTCATAGTAATAGTACTTCTTATGTAGATGTACAACCTTCAACTTCAGGATAAATTCACCTCAACTTGACTCTCAACAAAATCAAAAATTCTCAGTTCAATTCAGTCAAAGAAAGACCTCTTAGATAGGCTGCTGTCAAGTGTCAATAATTCCTTCACAGGAATTTATCTTATTGTAAAAATTTTAAGTTGTTTAATTTTGGGTGTCGCGGGGGTTCCTCCGCCCCTCCCCTACGCCGTAGTATGAAAAACGTCCCCCCATCTGTTTCCCGTCGGCTCGAGCCCTGATATACTATGATATACTATATTATATATAATATATATAATATAATTATATACTTATATATATATAATATAATAAGTATAGTATATAATATATATAGTATATATATATATTATATATATATATATAGCCCCGTGTCGCAGCTAATAATATATAATAATATGATATATATAATCTAAAATTAATATAATATATATATATATATATAGTATTATATATATATATATAATACACTTATATACTATAACAATATACCTAACAATATATATTATAATATATAATATCATCTTATATATATTATATATAGATATATAGATATAAATTTCGTATGTTTTTCTGATTATTTTTACTTTTTTTTATTATTGTAATACCATAGGTTAGAAACTATCTGTGACTATACGCACAAAATTTGGTTGACAAATTTCTATTCCTTTTATATATTACATTACACTATGTCTAACAATATACATTCCCTTCGGAAATATTGAAAAAAATCGATTATAAAAATCAGAATAATTATCAATAATCGAATGTATCGATTAATTTGAAAACCGCATCAAGCAGTGTTCCTCAATTCCCTACACGAAAAACCATTAAAGCCGAAATTTTAGTGATTTTCAAGAGCGTTCAATATTACAGATTTTTAGTAGAAAATATTAACTCATAATAAACTCAATTGCCGTAAAAAAAAATCCAAAATAATTTTTTAAAAACCATTTTGTAAATGCAAATGTCTAATAGTTTTAATATACTAAGTACGTGAACTCAAGTCTGTAATACTAAACAATTACCGAAATTAGATTTAAAGCTAATTTTATTGAATGAAACATTCATCAAACCAAACGGACCTACCACGCCCGCCAACTCTTGTTTGTTTACATCTTTCATAAAGCATGTCCTTATACCATTGTTTCATTAATATTGTCGACAGTGTCTATGGATTTCTTATTCGTTTTACATACTGTACGGTATATGGATCTTTTATCACCTCTGCACATGCTAATGCCCAAGCAGATGAAGAGCATAAGAAATTTAAAATAAAAAGTAAGTAAGAGTATCACGAGCTCTCATCGCAGGTATTTCACATGCCTTGAGCTCGTGATAGCCTGAAGAGCAGTAGTTTGTCTGCCTGGAGGGATGGCATGTGCCCTTTGTTGGTGAGGTCCACTCTCTAAAACAAAAAAATAATAAAAAAAAAAATATGATAAAACAAAGTTTTGTTAAATCGGAGTAGGCTACTATAAGAAAAGCCTGTAAGATTTTTCAAACTTTGTGAGGCTGTGACTTTTTTCCTTAAATATGTCGCCCATTTTTGGTTTTTTATTCTTCATTATAATTTTTTTTTAGATTCTGTATTGTGATTTTTGAATAAATCTTAGATATAGCGATTCTGCTATACAATTACCGAAATTTGCAAGCTATATAATGACACTAGTTTATACATTTCAAAAATTGTTGATGGCATAAATGAAAAATTCACTACTTACAGATGGATTGGGAACCCAATACAAAAATAAATTCAATTTTATTAACCTATGTTATCATGAAGTAGACTTTTATGGCATAGAGCAGAATGGAAATTTTTGCATCTAGTCATGGAAAAAATGAATGTGACAGTTTAAAGTGCTACACCTTACAAAAAGCTGGAAGCTGACAAAATAACCAGGTCATTACTTTTTGTTTTTGTCATTTGTGCTTACGCTGGATAAGAAATAGCGTCAGGCAGGGTGACCGGGCCCACCTCTTTAGGAGGGGTGATTCGGTCCACCCTAAATAAAATTAAAAATAATAATAATAATAAAAAAAAAAATTCCGCTTATTTAAAAGCCACGCGGTAGTGCTACAAGTTTTATTTAAATCATCTTTAATTTCTAGGAAAGTTTATATCTTTAAAAAGTTCATAAATCCTAAATACAATTCGCCTTCAATAGAATTTCACTTTGGAAAAATGTGAGTTTTTTAACTTCTTATATAAAAATGAAAAATTTTCGATGGGATTTAATTTTTTTTTCAGTGGAACACTTCGAGTATGTTAGCTTTAAACTGGCCAAAGTAAATTTTCTGATCCAAACAGTATTAGTGACAAAATCACGGGGCCTAACTTGTCCGATTCACCCTGCCGTCAAATTTGGATGGAGGGGTGACTCGGCGACCACCAATTCTCATTATTTTATTCGCATTGATATTGACATTTTATTACCGATAAGTAATTTAACATATAATACAATTAGTTACTTATACTTACAAGTAAAAATGTAATAAAAAATGATTTATATAAAAAATTATAAGAATTTCTAAAAAGTGTGTCAATTTGACGGAGAGGGCTGAATCGACCCACTCGTTATTTTCCTCTTATTTTATGTATCACTTATTTGACAGTTTTTATTACTTATGACCTATTTCAAGATGATAATAATTATTATTAAGTAAAAAGTAAAAATATAAACTGAAATTTTGCTTATTTAAAAAATATTTAAAGCCATGTTCCGATTCCCACCCCCTCAATGGTGGTCGATTCACCGCCTCCAAGGTTGGGGTTGACTGAGCATTATTCCAAACTTTAATCAAAATATATTATTAGGAAATTACATTATTATATTTTTGTGTGCTTATGACCCGCACTATAGAGATATTATTCTTAAAAAATATATAAATTCCCAAAAAATGCATTAGGGATGAGGTTCAGAGACGGAGAGTTATACCTAAAGTGCGCAAGTGTGATCCCTTCAGCCGACGCTACTTACCCAGTTTTAGCGCAAGATTTCTTGCATTATAAACAAGCGTATTTTTCATTGTTACTTATCTACGAACTAAAGGGAGAATCTCTGGCAGAGGGAGTTCAACTTTCATTTGTTACTTTCTGAAATACTCATCTTCTCCAAAAATGATAGAAGTCCTCAAATTTATTTTTTTAAGAATGAAAAAATTAGCTCCTTCATTCAATGGATAGAAAAAAACGATACAATCCTTACTACTAAGAATTTCTTCAAGCCCCATAGAGGAATGAGAGTAGAGATGCTTTCCATTTATCTGCAGTATTTTAAAAAAATTGTGAAAATCAATTTAGAGGTCCTTAATATCAACAATTAACTTTCCAACCGTTTTAATATTTTTACCTTTCCCATTACTTTATGTAGAAAAAAACTTTTATGCTTAATTAGGCTTTTGGTATTACATTTGCGAATCTCTAATATTCGAGGTTACATTAATAGTAGTGCAAAAGGGTGAATGAGCTTCTAAAAAATTTCAAGAAAATGATCGCGATTCTTTTTTTATATTGTAATTTATTATCAATTAATTAACTCAAATTAGGCAAAAATAAAGTAATTCAATTTATATATATATATATATTATAATATATAATAATCTATATATATATATTATATTATATTCTATATATAGTATATATATATATATATATATATACTATACTTTTTTTTTTTTTTTTTTTTTTTTTTTTTTTTTTTTTTTTTTTTTTTTTTTTTTATAGAATAGTTCTAGCATGAAGTTTTAAGCAGTTCATTACTAATAACAATGCGACCTACGTAAATCTTTTACAAGGTAATCTTTTTTTTTTCTTATTTACATCAATCCAGAGAGTGATGTTATTTTATTTTTCTTATTAAGTAATGTGAATAACAAGACCATTCAATGTTAAGTCATATATTTTAATAAAAAAGGTCAGACTGTGTTATATTTAACTTTGAATTTTTTAAGAAAATATTAGGCATCTCTGTTATATTTGCTAATTTAAAAATTAATCCAAGATTAGTGAAGAATTAGTAATTTCTTAGTTTGGGTGAAACACTTCTTATCCTTACTATAAATTTATATAGGCCAAAATATAAAAATAAAATACAATTAAAAAGTTTTAAAATATAAAAATAGACCAGTTTTTATGATATACATCTGTAAATAAAACAACAAATCCCTAAAAGAATTCTAAGAAAAAAGCAAACGCTCATTATTTATTACACGAATTGGTGCCCATTTGAAAATGATAGACTGATAAAACATTTGGAAATCGATATTATATATGTCACTAATTACTATTAAGTATATATACTGGTACAGTAGAATAGTAAAAAATGACCAAATACTCACAGGTTAAGGGGTACAGTATTCAAATGATTATCTCAAATTTATTTATATTGATAGTCGATTATAGGAATTTGAAGATATGAATATCACTATCATAAATGTATGGTATGATCAATCTGGAGCCTAACTTTATGAATGAGTTCAAATCTTTTGAGAGTAAAATATTTAGTGTAGATTCTATATATAAAAGTTTCGTCTTTATAATTTCAATGGAGTAGCGAATAAGAAGTGTTCACCAAACTAAGCAACATTTCACTGAAACTGTTTAACACATTACTTCTTTAAAGGCCTTTGAATTAGGATTTTAAGGCCAATATCTTATTTAGAAATATTTTTTATTTTCTGTTTTTTTTATTTTATTTAATTTTTTTTTATTGTTTTTAATTAGAAATATAGTTTCATTTAAAAAAATAAAAAATGATATTCAAATCTGAAATTATCAACATAATGTTAGAACTTTATATAGCCTACTATATTCAGAAAAATTACTAATGTACTTTACTTTCTAGTTTGTTACCAGTCATTGACCGTATAGGCTATTATATATTATATATATATATATATAATATAATATAGATATATAGTACTAATATATATATATAAGGATCTATATATATATTATATGTAGCTAATATACTTCAGAATATATTATATATATTATATAATATCTATATAGCATAATATAACATATTATATATATATAATATATAAGGCTGGCAAGCAAATTGTCAGTTTTTATCCTACAAATAATTAGGAAATTACAGAAAAGGAAATAATTAACAGACTCTTGTTTTCGGCTCAAGTCAGTTCAGCATATTCTAGCCACCATGGGCATCCATGGACTGAATTCAGATGACTGGACTTTTTGTGCAAGAAATGAATTTTTTGTGTCTTTTTGAAGAGGAACTGTTGTCATAAGTATTGGCTATGTTTAATTATGTGAGATTATTTTGCCCTAGATATAAAAATATACCTTTAAATATAAGCTATATAATAAACAATCTTCTATTTTTAGGTGTTCCATTCAGTAACTGACTCTAAGGTTCCAACTTTTTTTACATTCAGCAATATATAGATACGATATGGGATCGAGATGCAAATCACAAACCTCTAGTGTGCAAAAATTTTGTGTAACCGATTTAAAAAGCTACAATATATATATATATATATATATATATATATATATATATATATATATATAATATATTAATATATAATAGTAGCAACAACATATATATATATATAAATATATATATATATATATATATATATAATAATATATATATATATATACACATTATCTTATATATATATATAATAACAACATATATATAACACCATATATATATATATAACTATATATATATATATACTATATATATATATATATATATATATATATATATATATATTAGTGATAAGGACGATTAATCGTCATGCGTCATCGGCAAAGAAATCGGCATATTTTCAATCGTCGCCGGCGAATTTTGCCGGTATTTTACCGATTAATTTAACAAATTTTAAATTTTGGATAATATTAAAACTAGGGATGGGCGGATATCCGGCAACTATCCAGTATCCGGCCTATCCGGCCAAGTTTTTGACTATCCGGTATCCGGCCGGATATCATTGTTATCCGGCCGGATTAACCGGATAATTACTTCCCTTGTAGGTTCTTCCTCGTTTAGGGAAATATTCCAAATAATTTGAAAGAATTATATATATATATATAACTTTTATATATATATATATATATATATATATATATATATATCATATATATCTTTCTATATATTATATATATATATATATATATAACTTATAATAACAACTATAACTTATAATAACAACAACCTTATATATATAACATATATATATATATACTGCTCTCTATATCTTTATATACTTGTTTAGAATTTCGATGTTGGGTACCAATGTTATATTATTTATTCCATCATTGTATTGATTGCTTCAATACAATTTATCTGAAATTTGGTGTTGGCACGTTTCATAAATTATGGTAAAATATGGTAATATTAAATATTATAATAATATATTATAAAAATATTAAAATATATATGGTAAAAAATATGATATTTATAATGGAATTAAGCTACTAAGACACATGTTAATGCAATTTTTACCACCCTTAATTTTTATTCTCACGTTTAAGTATTGTAATTGCTAAATAGTAATTACCACTGCTTATTTAACGTGTTTAAACATTGTATTATTTACCAGTATATATACGCACATTCTGAAATTTATAATAAAATAAAAACACGAATTTATTATCAATGTTACCCTTCAGTGATAAAATATAAAAATCAGAGCAAACGCAAATGTCAGGACACAAAACTTGATAAAATGCAATGTTGGAATTAAATATACGTCTGCTATTATTAAGAAAAAGTGGTGTTACGAATAAATGGTCAATATCGATTATAACGCAGGACAATCGAACTAAAATATTAGTGATAAGGAATCGATTAATACTTAATAGTAACACCTGATATTATTTATAATATTGATAAAATTTTACATCAGAAATAAGAAAACCTCTTTGGAAACATGATCGCATGAAGAAGAAGGAAAAAAAAAAAAAAAACAAAAAAAAAAAAGATTTTTTGGGTGTTGTTATGAAAGGCACAAAAATGTCAAAAATGTAAAAATTTTTGGAGTATAAATTTTGGCATATTCCACTGAAACTGCAATTTTTCTTGGTAGTCCTCTAACTGCGGAATGATATAGGCATTCCCCTAACTGCAATTCCACAACATTTTTCAAATTATCTCAATTGCAATTCCTCAATTTATTTTGGTATTCCACAATTGCGGAATTGCGGACTTAGTATGAGGAATGTCCACCTCTGATACCTATATATATATATATATATATATATACTATATCTTTTTCTGATATATATCTATTTCTATATATGTCTCCTATTTGCTATATATATATATATATATATATATATATATATATATATATATATATATATAGGTCAGCCTCCCAGATTAGATATCCCATGTATGTAAAAAAAAAAAGCTATGATAGCTACGTAAAAACTGGGCTATTTAAATCAAGCGCACATTCTGTAATGGAAAATAGAGAAGAAGAAGGAAATAAAATAAAATTACTAGAGATAAAAATAATAATAATAAATAGAAGAAATAAAACAAAGTGAAGATAAAAATATAATAATAATAATTCTCTCGTTACCTAAATTTTTGCTTTCGAAAGGCATGAGTGTGCCAATATTTTCTTCCCAACGTTAAAGGCGAACATACCTTGCCACACACACACATACACACACACACACACACACCTTCGTGCTAACAAACTATGATAGATGGTGTTCTAGAAATTCATCTTTGTGTTCACTGAAAAATGATGGATGGAAGTTTTAATTTTAATTTTAGTTCTACTGGTATTCAGTCTCTAATAGGTGTCTTCCCATATTTTTGTTTCCCTAATGTATCCTCATGTTCCTTTTCATTTTTATTTGTGGGTATCATGTTTAAATTGAAGTTTGAAGCGTACGATTATAATATTTTGGAGTTATTTATTAAAATTAATAATTATTATTAATTTTTGTTTTTTAGTTCTTGCATTACAATGTACTCTAAATTCAAAAATATATTAAAGAGTTTTTATGTAGATATCTAGTGTTTTTTTTTTTATAGATACAGGGGAGCACCTAATCTGGAGACTGGCCATATATACATATATATATATATATATATATATATCTTTCTATAACATATACTAACTATATATATACATATATATATATATATATACTGCTATGCTGCTGCTCTTTATATATATATATATAATCCCGGTATAGCGTCCCGGGCAGGATGACGTTGGCCACTTTTAGGTATAACTTCGTCTCCCCACTTTCCCCCTAATACACTTTTTGGATTTTTTCCCCTGAAAATCAAGGCCCCTATAGTAGGTCATAAGCACACCAAAAAATAATAATGTAATTCTAGCAAATATGGTTTTTATTAAGAAGTTTAAATAAAGAATCATTTTAGACTCAGTTTGAAGAGAAGTGAAAATTTAGGGCCATCTTTTTAAATTCCTCTTTTATGTATAAATTCAATTTTTATATTTTAATTTTACTTAATATAGAAATTATTTATTATATTAAATTAGTAATAAGTAATTAAATTTTAATAATAGTAATAATAATTAGAATAAAAATGTGGTGGCCCAATTCACCCCATTCATGAGAGGCAAATTATAACACTTTTTTGAATTCAGCCTTTTTATATAAATTTCATTTTTTGCTTTTAATTTTTACTTCTCTAAGTACCTATTTATTATATTTAAACTAATTATAAGTAACAAAAATGTCAATAATAATAGGCTACATAAAAAAAGAATAACAATATGTGGTGGCCCAATTCACCCCCATCATCAATTTTTATTTGGGGGATGAATCGGGCCAAAGTTAGGCCCAGCAATTTAACCACTATGCACTGTTTGAACAAAAATTTAGTTTGCCAGTTTAAAGCTAACATACTCAACAGTATACACTGAAAAATATAGCTATAATTAAAATCTGTCCATAACTTTCATTTAAAACAAAATTAACTCATTTTCAAATGTGATTCTATTTTGGAGACATTTAACACTAATTATTGCCTTTTTAAAAATATAAAAACTCTCTCTAAATTAAAGATAATCTAAATAAAACTTGTAATACTGCTAAAGCAAAAATAAATTTTTTATTTAGTCACCCCACACTATATAACAGACTGCCGGATATCCGATATCCGGGCTATCCGGCTAATTTACTATCCGGTATCGGCCGGATATCCGTTAATCTGACAGGATATCGGTGTCAAATATCATTCCAGTCTATCTTACATTACATCCCCCTAAAAATTAAAACTCAATAGTAATAATCATAACCACCTTATATATATATATATACCCACCTATACCCTGCTATATATATATACCATATATATGTATATATATACTCTTTTATACTCTACTTTCTTTAACTATATATATATATATATATATATATATATATATATATATACCATTTATATAGTATGTATGACATTCAATACCAAATGGTTCTCACTTTCTGTTCTGCGTTAAGTATCAAAAACTCATCCTCGGACAATATCTTAGAAACACCACCTTTTATCCACATATCATAACGCTTTGTACTTATATCCAGCCCTTCTTCTGAACTAACAACTTATAGACATCCTTGTGTCCCTTGTATCCCCTTTATGACGGGAGAAAATTATCTTTGTGTATGTCCTAAGTAATAAGCAAGCTAGGCAGCTAAGGGACTGGTGGTAGTTAGGCTTCAGCTGCTCACTACCACTATCTTGCCCACAGGAATGCAAAATGCATGCCTCGAGGAGAAGGTCCGTAATAAGCCAGTAAGAAACGGCCTTCTATCTTGCTTGAAAATGTATGGGCATATCTAATGGCAGAGAATAAATGTTGAAAGAGGAGAGGAGTGATGGATGTATTTAAAAAGGCAAATTTGATTCGCTGTGAGCCTGTGACTGAAACAAAGATGAAGGGAAGTGAAAAGAAGTGGTGTGGTGTGAAATGTGTTTGTGTTAGTGTGGAAAGGAATGAAAAAGGGGATAGAATGATTTAATTCTGATGAGTGACTTGTGGTAGGGAAGCTATAGTAGATTTTGTGTGTGTGTGTGAGTACTAAGAATTCTAAGGTTAAATTTAAGTTTGAAAAGGTCGAAATTTGTGTGGTTGCGAAATATAGTCCATCTGAGGGTAATGTTGTTGAGAAGAGAGGCGATTTCTGGGATAATCTGAATAGTGTTTTTGGATGGGGTGAGTGGAGATTCAGTTCATTGCCACATATCTGCCTACCAAGAGTTTTTTTTTTTTTACAGTTATTTGCCACCATTCACGGGCAGGAGCCTATTCCAAGAAGGGGGTATGGTACGCTCAAAAGTTTCACCTCAAGCGCAAATTACGCATATGTGCACAGACGAGACGCAGGCTTTAAAGTGGAGATTAAATTCAACGGAAATGCACAGAAGATGGACGAGAATTCCACAGAACAGGGTGTGAAGGGTGGGAAGAAGAATCACCTAGCAGGGTAGCCTGGAGTTGCCAAATGTCAACCAAAACTGATGCGAAGATACAGCACCTTAGCCCACAAAGGGATGGTAGAAAAAAGATTGGTGCAGTACCTTGGTGATAAGTTCTCGACCTCTCGAGCACCTGCAGCACAATAGACACCTATAGAGGATGAATAAAAGAAGCATCAACTTTATCCACACTACAAAATGAGGGTCAAAATGAGGACTGGAAGGAGTACAGAACAGTTTGCCAGCCACTTTTGGTCTTTGACTGAAACCCCTGTCTAAAAGCAGTGAAAATAGAACCCACCCCAGTCAGATATATGACAGTACTCAATACCCAGGCGGATGAGACCCTTGTCTAGCTGGAGCAACTGAGAAGAGGAAAAAAAATCTCGCGGTCTAAACAGAACTTCCAGTTTTCTTTGAGGCCGCCCTAGCATCCGTTGTGACGAGAGGTTTCCAAAACATTTTTGTTTATGTTAAGGCCAAGGATGTTTATATTGTCAACAGGAGAAGCGAGAAGAGAGAACCGTCGAAAGAGATAGGAAAGTTAAGAAGAAGGTGTTTTGGAGAAGGAGATTTGTGAAAGTTGTGCTGGGGTGAATTTTACAAGGTTGAGACCACCCCATCCGGAAATTCTATCCAGATCAGCGAGAGTAAAATCCGGAAGATTAAGACTTGAGAGGCAAATTCTAGAAAGTATTAAGGGGCAAGAATTGATATGAGTTGAAGAATGAAGAAGGGTCGAGTCATCGCGGCATATGGAGGTGAATAGAGTTAGAGGTGCTGGTGAGAGAAGATCATTAATGAAAAGTAGAAGATAAGACAGAGATAAGATAGAACCACAGGAACACCACTGTTGACAGAAAAAGAAAGAAGAAGTCACCATCTAGCAACATCCGATATTAGGCGATTTGAAAAGAAAGATGAGCCACGTAAGCAAGAAGAAGGGAGAGATTAAGGGAAGAGAGCTTGGGGAGACAGTGACCGTCATGCTCGGTCAAATGCTTTGGGTATGTCAAGCGCCACCACACTTAGTCTCCCCGTAGTTCCTAGAGCGAAAAACCATAAATCGGTTAGATAGGAAGTATATAAATACCAGTAGAGGGTCCTTGACGCGGCTTCGTACTGGCGATCAGATGAGATTTCCAGATAGATAAAGAGTGAGAAGTTGAGAAGGAGTTTCAGAATCTTAGATAAAATACAAGTAAGGAAAGCTATTGGGCGATAGTTAGAAGGATCAGAGCGGCTGCTTTATCGAATAGGTTGAGATGTTCGAGGCATCCAAAACTGAGGGGAAAGTGCCCCAGTATTGGGACATAGAGAGTATGGTTGAGCGAGGGCAGGGAAAGCACGGAAAAGCACTTCCTCAAAGCTCGGGAGGAAACCATCCGGGCCACCCGCCTTCTAACGTTCATAGATTTCAGGGCCCCATGCACCCGGTCAAATGTAATCACAGGCAAAGGCATAGGACATCTGAGGAGGAAAAATTAGTAGGAAGAAGGAATGCCAGAAATCGTCAGGAGTTGAGTAAGAGAGGAGGGAAATAGAGAGGCCAGAAGAGTTGGCTTTCAGTTTAAATTAGCAAAGCAGAAATCATCCAGATCGAATATGTGAGGGAGGAGAGGCAGATATGCAGAAGTTGCTAGAATGTTATTGGCAGGGAGGCCAGAAAGATTTGTCAGAAGGAGAACCAAGGAGGTTAAGGCAGTTTTTCGTTTGATGAAAGTCACTTTGCTTTCGTCGAGAAAGTATCCCACCACAGCAATTTCTAGCTGAATGAAAAGTGCCGAGTGATGATAGAACTGAATTTTTCCACCGATCGCACTCTCTCTGGCATGAATGACCACGAAGAGCAAAGCACGATCTCGAGACCATGTGGATTATGAGGGAGAGAAAGGCCAGTTGAAGAAGAGAATAGGCTTTACTCATCCATCAACGAATTACCTCCCTCCTTATCTTTAAATCTTCATACATCCATCAGTATTCCTTACTAAGGTCAATTGCTATATCTGCAAACTTGGAAACCTTGCATTTAAGTCCCTGGTCTAAATATTTTTATATATATATATATATATATATACATATATATATATATATATATATATATATGGCATATATATATATATATA
>JABUQX010112113.1:0-15038 GCA_015478945.1 Trachelipus rathkii | reverse complement strand
CTATATAATGTTGGATGAATGTACAAAATCTGCGTATAATTGTCTAAAAAAATAAATTATACAAAATTTAGTTCGTAGTTTATTGTATGAAAGATCGAAACTAGATAGATATATCGAATATGGGTAAATATCAGTCGAATAATCTCAGTGACTAACTAATCATCAAAGTAAGTAGCTAATAGTATATAAACTTAATTCGAAAAGGTGGATATAATAAAATAAAAACCTAGTCAGTAAGTAGTAAGTACGAATATACACGATGATTATATAAGTATTTTAAATCAGGTTTTTAAATTAATCATATTGTTTATGTATATAATAAGAATTATTTTTTTTTTAGTATAATTTTCTTTAATTCCTTATAATAAGATTTAGAAACATCTTAATCGTTCTCTGCTCCAAATAATTATACCTAATTCTTTATTCATCGCATATATTTATATATTGATGCAGACGATAAGTAAGGGTGTAGTTCAATGTATATTTGTATAATAGTATTGTGTGAAGATTTATGACTATAGTATATGTGTAAGAATCAGCTCTATGATGAGTAAGATGTGATATGAATCCTAATTAATTTTGCTATTATATATTACAATATATACCGTCGGGTCGTATAATTTTAAACTTTATGGCGTAAAGGAAGAAAAAGAATGAATTGAATTCCCTCTATATAATATGGGAGACGATACGCTATTAAAGTCTTATAGTTATAGAAACCTAGTAATTGCATAATTTCCATTGCGCAAAAAAGGTCATTTTCCTGCATTATTCATGTCGTTATTTGGGAACTCTCATTATTCATAAATTATAAGTTTTAATTTTTCAATTTCACCTTCGAATTATAATAATAATAATAATAATAATAATAATAATCAGAAAAGCAGTGGCTGGAAATTAAAAGACCTAATGAAATGGGGGAGAGTGATCGTGATCTTGGTAGCCATGATATATATGTTAACTTGTGAGATAATTAAAATCTATGATCAGTAAAACAAACCAACAATTTGACGACCTGTGCTTAAGTAAATCGAAATAAATATATTTTTATATTTACTGATGTACCTTAGCTAGATTGACTACGAAATACACCTAATATAGGTATCTGCTCTTATAACAATTAAGTAAATTATAATCCAAACATAAATTAATTTAATTTACGTTACAAGATTGTTGATATACCTTACGTGAATGAATCTAATTAGATAATATGAACTATATGTACGTGATAGTAAAAATATTAGATGAGTCACACTTTCGATAATATATATATAATTGACTTGAATTAAAGAATTGATTTGTTCTTATGTACGATTTACCTCTCGATATCTATGTCTATGCGCGTCTTCCAAACCTTACGAAAATTAATCTTATCGCGATTATATCATATATGTATTCGAGGGTATTCGAGACTTATTGTATTTATCCTTGTCAAGAATTTATCATATTCATTGTTTTAGATATCAATCTAGTTATTTATATTTTTTTGTAATAAAGATGATGTGTAAAACCAATAATCTTCATATGCTTTCGTCTAAACTTATTTATACTGTAACTTAGATGTAATGTATAGAGAAAGAGATGTTCAAATCTAATCTATTTTTGAGGAGTAATATGTAATAGCGCTAAATTTTAATAATTATACCTACGTCACGTTAAACCAATCTCAGTACCTTAGTATGAAATAAAAGACCTTGTGTGTGATCATAATGACACGAGTTGTTCTAGGATATCCGAGCATCTCGCGATGTGAAGATATAATAAAGAATTTATTAATATATATCTTAATCGATTAATTTCAAGATGTCGCAAGCTATATTCGTTTCGCCAAAGCTTCAGAATTTTCTTCACATAAATCTTTCTTGTGGTTGTCAATGTGTTTCTGATAAGTATGTTTATATGGTAATATTAAAGATGCCTAGATGTTATATTTAAATTCGTGTTACTTTAGAACTTTCTCATTTTAATAACATTCTTGTACCACCTTGCGATAATGTTTCATTTCTATAAGAAAAATATAATTAAGTCATGGTATATATCATCTTTCAATAGAAAAGGTGCGGTTTTTGGTAAAACTTTTGCATATTTTTTGGTTTTTGTGCCAATCTAATCGGATATTAATTATGAAAATTACCGTATTTGTGACACAGGTGAGTGAGATTGAAACATAATAAAAGATGAAGATAATTTAAACTACGTATTGTGATCGGTGACGTGGCAAAGTTGGAGGGATGGTGAAAGATGGAGATGGGGACTATTATAAAAATACGAAATAGAAACAATAGTACAGTAGCTTTGTTAGTAAGAAGTAAATACCTCTCATATTTTATTTTAAAATTATATAAGAAGGAAGGTTGTACGGGTATTGATTTTAATTATTGACATATTCAATAAAGTGAATTAAATATTTTAGAATGCTTTGTGTGTGTTGATATATTTAACAAAAATTTAGAGTGTTGGGGATTTAATCGCCGATATTTGTTTTCAATGGAACCAATTCTGTATAAATACATTAAAGCCAGTTTTTTTTGACGGGGAATTGTTTTTTTGGTTATTATCTATTATTGCTTATATACTGTATTTGGAAGAGTGTAATTTTAAAATATATTGTATGTTTAATTGTATTTCGATTTTTTTTTTTATTTAATCGAATAAAGTATTAAACGGGATTTTTGTGTATTTTTTTTTTATCGCAATGATGGTATATTTTAAGAAGGATTTGCACCAGTAAAAACAACTTTTCATTTACATCAACACTACATTGTTTCTATGTGATAAATATTTGTTAGCGGGTCTTCCAATGGGCTCGGAAACACATATCGTCAGTTTTAAGACAGACAAAGTAGTGGAAATTCTCTACCTTTCCGCGAGGATTTAAGGCACGTATGTGCTTTGTTGGTATATAGACTGTTTGGGAGAAAACCAGAGATCAGATGTCTTCGGAATTGGACGTTGCCACGGTCCGCGATGCCATTTATTTTAGAGACTTTGGAGTAAATGCTCTTAAGAGTCAATATTGTAGTTACTTCATATATCATATAATACTCATATGTCTTTTGGGTTGTAATTAGAAAATTAAATTGTGTTTTCTGGATTTAGTAATTCTATGGCTGCAATGTAAAGGGGTGCATTGTCGCGTTTGAGATACTAAAGCGTAGTAACATATCATTGATTGATTGTACACCTCAATATGACTCAATGTTATTATATTAAAACTATACAAGAGCAAAAGTTTTAAATACGAAGAAGAATAATATACTTATAAGATCATAAGTCGGAATTAACCTATGCCTATCTCGATATGCTGACGTGTATTCACTGTACTTATGTATAGATTCTCACACACCGAGCGGTATCATATTTATATTAATAAGACATATTTTTGTCACAATAACCAATGGCGAAAAATTAGAAAATAATAAAATAAATCGGTATTATGTCCAAATAATACAGTTTAAACAGTTTTAAATGTTATAATTTATCATAATTAAGATAATATTTTGTGATATATTTAAGATAGTTATCTAAAATTAAGAAAAGTATCTTTTAACTACAACTGAATTTGCAATATTGTCTCTTTCAGCCAATTCAGTGGATGAGGAAATATACTGCGCAGTCGATACTATTAGATAAACGTTTTTGTGCGCGCAGGTCAAGATTGATGCTTAAACATAATGCGAGAGAGGTTGAAAATCGGCATATTCTTGATAGTTTTATCGACAAGTCCTTGGAATCGATTCGGTAGTTCGATGGATTTACTGTGTCGTTGGCGTAGTCGATGCGCAGTGTTTATCGTCGTCACCTTCTATGGGTCGTAGCGAAGCGTAGGTGTCGTCCAAAAGTGTTAATGCGATATACGTAGCCACATAGTTTCACATCATCGCATAATATAGTTCATGCTATCCTTGAGTTTCCTGTATTTATGTATAAAATTGATGGGCATGGTGATGCCTCTTAGCAAGTTGTGTGGGCAGGAAAGGGCTGGCAGTGTTTCGGTAGATATTAAAAGTCGGTTGCGTTGTGAAGAGATCATGACTTTAATAGGAAGCATTATTGTCTTTCGCAGCTTCTCAAAATGAAAGGTATGTATGAAGAACGCATATCTCACCTCGAGGGATTCATCGAAACCTTAAAAAAGGAAATCGCTTTGCTAACAATGATTCTCGCAGTGTCGAAACAGAATGGCTGTTTCGTACTTTCAAAGTTCTTGGAAGTCCGGACAGTTACTCATGAGATAGTTTATGATAAATAACGTGTTTCCTCAAGCGGCGGCGGGTGATCCGAGGGTCCTCGATGATCATGGTCGTAGAATTAATCATTTGGGGTGTTGTTTGTCAGTCCTTCGCAACGATTCTAGTTGTAAATCTATAAAAACTTTGCTCTGCTGAGCTCCGTGCTAGTAGATGAAAAGAATAGCATATGTAAATTCACCATGGGCAGTCGTCAAAAAATGTATAGTCGGAGAATTTCCAGTGATTGGGAGTTTATTTCTAGAAAATATCTTTCGGTCAGTGGGAACTTTGCTCTGTTTAGTGTGTGAGAAAGACGGTGCTTGGAAACAATGTGTCTATTGGGCACAATGCAATTTTCAAGCGTATTGTCAGTAGAGAACGTCGTCTTGGGGTGATGTTGTGGTGGAGGTTCAAATATTTTCCGTGTGGGCTTAAGTTTTCATAGAAATACATTCAGCATTCAAATCCAGCTTCAGAGATGCCTCTCGGAGTTATATTGCTGGACTACTGTTAGTAGGAAAGCGAGGGCAGTGTGTTGGCAGCGGACTCACATGGTTTAGAGTGCTCGCAATCCGGGGCAATTACGGAGTGGATCGATCTGCGTTTCAGTAGGCAGTACATCTTGTCTCTTGTAATCAAAGTGAGGAAGAACCACTATAGAGTATTGGCAGTAGGAGCCCAGTGTAGTTTTAGGGTTTTTCGTTTGTAAGGATTATTTGTGCGTGGTGTGTACTGCGCATAAGTGTATAGCCATTGGGGGTGCATTAATTTGCCATTACTAGTGGGGTCGTTCGTGGTCCATGAAATTAGAGGGTGGATTGTTTGACTGCTGAATGTATTTTTTGGTGTAATACCATAACAGTTGATTGGTCAGAGAGGGGGAGGTAAATGCATAAGTTAAACTCAGGTTTTTCTGGATTAAATCTTTGTATATTGTCCTTACGATTTGATTTAAATTACACGTTAGGTGCCTTTTCTTTCGGATGCCATGGCTACGGATTTCAAATTCGGGTATGAGCGCGCAGAGACGTAACTAACCGATGAAACCGGGTGAAATAAACGATGATGATAAAATTTCAGTGAGACCTGGTAAGGTAAATGGCCGGTTTAATTTTAATAATAAAAAAATAAAAAAATAGCAATTGTCGGGACAAAATGAACCGTCAAAATATAGAATCAAAAATCTAGTTTAGATTAAGGTAAAATGAAAAGCAAATCGATTATATATATAGATATATGTATTTATGCAAACTTTTTTTTCAATTAAATTTTTGAAAATTCAAATCGTTAATTTTTCCCTTAATTTTACACACTAGACAATTGCGTTGTCTCGAGGAGGAGGATTATCCGAATCCTCGTTTCTACTCTCATTGTTATCTATTTCGAAGAATTCCGAGGTTGATAGTACTTTCTTAGTAGCACGTTTATTCGTTTTTTTATTTTCATCGGTAATGGAAATTTTAATAGTCGACTCGTTACCATTACCAAAGATAAAGTTTTGAATTTCGTCTTCACCCAAGAATTTGGCAATTTTGAAACGAAGGATTTTGAAAATTGGAAAAAGGCATTCGTCGTAAGAATATAACGAAATAACATCGCGAGCGTTGTCATCTTCAACCCCATCAACTGAACAAAACTCAACGTGAATTTTTGCCCTTAAAAGGTCTTCCTTTCTGTTATTTTTTAATATCTCTTCCACAATGGCAGATCCTCGCGCGAGCGAAAGTAAAGTTCTATAAGATATATTCACGGGTTGAACAGATATTAACATCGTGATGCGGCCCTGTTTAGTCCTATTTATTGTAGATAATGTGGCTCGAGTTCTTGGAGACAATTCTTACGCATAGGCTTGTAGAATGCTTAATATCCAACTTTATATTTATCGCGCTAGGAAAATAATAGTTAAATTTAATTTATAATTATTAGATTTATTAGTTAAATGAAAAAAATTACTAATCACTTATATATTATATATAATAATAAAACCATTTTTATTTAGAAAAATTTATTTAAATTAGCAATCTCATTATCTTAAATCAAGAACTATGAAGCGACATCTTCAGATTCTACACCTTCCAATTTGCTTATATTTTCAATCAATTGTAAGAACCCCGGCGAATAAGAAAAAGACAAATCGAACTTGATCTCAGGCTTATCGTATTTTTTCCAAGCTTTATATTTAGTTGTCACAGAAGAAACGGGAAGAAATTTCGGTGGTGACATCGACGACGTTGATGGTTGATTTAGAGAATTTTCATTCTGCGACGTATTCGACGATGATATTAGAGACAGTGCCTTTGTCGGCGGTGGAGAAGACTTACGCTTCTTTGGTAGCGGTATAACATCAGTATCTTCATATTCCAAGGAAGATACGTCATCAACTTTTCGTTTTTGTTTAGCTGAAACATTTCTTAATATTGCGTCTCTTTTTCTCTTCAGTTTTAAGGGCGTTTCTTTTGATCGGTTTAATTGTTCTTCTTTTCTATTTTTAACAAATATTTCATGAAAGGTTTTTCTCATGCGGTATTTCTTTGTCCTGTTTGACGGGATATCTAAAGTGGCGGGATCAATACCTTTATCTTCGCATTTTTTAGTTGTGTAATCTTTATAAGACACCCAATAGTAATTTCGAAATTTCCGTATATTATCTTCATTCGTAGCAATATAATGTTTTTTGAGCTCTTCGATTTTATTTTTAGAGTTTTTATTTTCTAATGGTGTTGATTCTAAAAATTCTTCAAACAATATATTGAAGGGATGATCACTTTTTGTATAGGATGTTGCTATTTTCGGTAATAGCTTGTTTTCTAACAGGTATTTAAATTTATTCAAATGAGCATAATACGTAGAGGTTTTATATTCCAATTCGTTTCTTTTAATGCCATATTCATTAAAAAGGTAAATATAAAACTTCTTATAAAATTGACCATCATTTTTATCATTTTTAGTTTCGGGCTCGTGGAAAATTTCCATATTTTCTTTGGAAAATTCGTATCGCAGGGTAAAATGAGGGATAAAAACAGAAAAGTAAAAAATATATTTATTAGGTATTTCAAATTTGTCAGGGGACTATGAAAAAAAAGTCGTGAAAACCCATCACGGAAAATGACATGAGTAGGGCTATTTACGGGCTGTTTATGTCGGTATACATGTATATCTACATGACGGTCTACATGTATGTCTACACGATGATCTATATGTCGGACTACACATCGGTCTACACGTCGGTCTACATAACGGTCTACATGTCTTTCTACATGTATATCTACATGACGGTCTACATATTGGTGTACACGTCGGTTAATATATTGGTCTACATGTCTGTCTACACGACGGTTTACATGTCGTTCTACATGTCGGTGTCTACATGTCTGTCTACATGTTGGCGTCTACATGTCGGTGTCTACATGTCGGTGTCTATATGCCGGTGTCTACATGTCGGTGTCTACATGTCGGTGTCTACATATCAGTGTCTACATGTCGGTGTCTACACGTCGGTGTCTACATGTCTGTCTACATGTCGGTGTCTACATGTCGGTGTCTATATGTCGGTGTCTACATGTCGGTGTCTACATGTCAGTGTCTACATACCAGTATCTACATGTCGGTGTCTACACGTCGGTGTCTACATGTCTGTCTACATGTCGGTGTCTACATGTCAGTGTCTACATGTCGGTGTCTACACGTCGGTCTACATGTCGGTGTCTACACGTCGGTGTCTATATGTCGGTGTCTACACGTCGCTGTCTATATGTCGGTGTCTACATGTCTGTCTACATGTCGGTGTCTACATGTCGGTGTCTATATGTCGGTGTCTGCATGTCTGTTGCGAGCCGACTCCTCTTCTTCGGAATTCGCCCTTGCTTAGTCATCGCGCTTCATGAGGGCGGTGTCTAGACGTCGGTGTCTAGACGTCGGTGTCTAGACGTCGGTGTCTAGACGTCGGTGTCTAGACGTCGGTGTCTAGACGTCGGTGTCTAGACGTCGGTGTCTAGACGTCGTATATGTCGGTGTCTACATGTCTGTCTACATGTCGGTGTCTACATGTCGGTGTCTAGTATGCAGGTCGTCCTTACAAAGAGTGCTTGTTCCTCTACATTGTCGCGCCTCGCCCCTACTCTCTAGCCTCGATCGGTGTCTGAGCCACTCGCTCGCGTGTCCAACCTCTAATGATATTAAAAATTGAAAAACGTCTTGTGTTGTATTCTTTTTTGTTCTATTCTTTTGAGCGATGATAGAAGAACGAGATGTACCCAGTAACCACGCAGACGGCGGAAAAATCAATGTGGTGCGCTCTAGGTCTTAGTTATTCTTATAGTTCATCTGACGGTAGTATAAGACTACTAAATTATAAAAATTATAGTGAGACTTATTCTATCTCATCTAGTGAAGTTCGTACGAACTAATCGGAAATGTCGCGATTAATACTGTCGCGTCGGCATGAGTCGGCGAGCCGGCTCTACTGAAGTACAGACAGGAGTTTTCACGTAGTAGTCGAAGAAAACCGGAAGATTAAATGAAGAGCTGCCTGAGTCTTGTCTTAATCCGTCGATGTTATCGAGCTTAAGAATGGAGTATTAGCGGATATTCGTATCTTCGCGTATGTGTATATGCTGCTACCTCTACTGATGGCGGCGGCTCACTCCTCAGTCTTACGCGCAACAAAGATCAGCTAGGTGTGCTACCTTAGCGACAAATTCCTACGTAATTTAGGGCATTGTTCAGGAATGTTATATTAGTTTGTTCGAATGCGAAAAGACGGGCCATGCGTCGCCCAGCACAAAATCGTAATGCTTATAATATAAGGTCATCCGAGGTTCTCGAAGGTCAGAACTTTCTGACACCCCAAATTTCCAATCTTTCACAACTAAGATGAAAACAAACTCTTTTGATTTACACGATACCTAGAAATAAATGCCATTTTTGCATTCTGCAATAATATCAATCATAAACAATATAAATTTTTTAACTTTCCTCTTATTGGCATCGTAGGTCTCGATTTTCAACCGGCCTAACAATTTGCACTCGCTAATTCCAAAAAGGAAGAATAGAAGTATCCATCTCTTACCGTTTTCGAGTTTATATCGATATGCCGGATCCCAGTTTAGGGCGCTTGTTCCATTTTAAGTGCGCTACCTTAGCGAGAATTTCCAATGTAATCAAGTGCATTGTTCAGGAATGTTATATTGGTGGGTTCCAATGCGAAAAGAGCGGCCATGCGGCGGTCAGCGCAAAAATACGTAATACCTACGATCTAAAGTTGAGTTCTCGATTGTCAGAACTCTCCAACATCACCGAATTTCATATCTTTCACAATTAAGATGAAAAAAAAACTCCTTCGATTTACATGATAGCTGGAAATATTTAATTATTAAGATTTAGAAAAATTAAGTATAAAGAAAAAAATTTATATAATACGTGAGTACCTGATCATCAATTCTTTATAGACTTTGATTCCGTAATTAATTTTTTTTTGGTTTCCCTTGAAAAAAAACTCGCTTAAGGAATGAAAAATATATTTTGCACCATCTCCCGAGAAGTAAAATTTAACGTTATTTCACGCTTTCGTCAAAAAAAATATTTTAATAACTGAAGAATAAAAAATGAAACAAGACAAAATATTTTATTACCATAATACTTATTTTTGCTGCAAATCTTAATAATTAAATATTTCCAGCTATCATGTAAATCGAAGGAGTTTTTTTTCATCTTAATTGTGAAAGATATGAAATTCGGTGATGTTGGAGAGTTCTGACAATCGAGAACTCAACTTTAGATCGTAGGTATTACGTATTTTTGCGCTGACCGCCGCATGGCCGCTCTTTTCGCATTGGAACCCACCAATATAACATTCCTGAACAATGCACTTGATTACATTGGAAATTCTCGCTAAGGTAGCGCACTTAAAATGGAACAAGCGCCCTAAACTGGGATCCGGCATATCGATATAAACTCGAAAACGGTAAGAGATGGATACTTCTATTCTTCCTTTTTGGAATTAGCGAGTGCAAATTGTTAGGCCGGTTGAAAATCGAGACCTACGATGCCAATAAGAGGAAAGTTAAAAAATTTATATTGTTTATGATTGATATTATTGCAGAATGCAAAAATGGCATTTATTTCTAGGTATCGTGTAAATCAAAAGAGTTTGTTTTCATCTTAGTTGTGAAAGATTGGAAATTTGGGGTGTCAGAAAGTTCTGACCTTCGAGAACCTCGGATGACCTTATATTATAAGCATTACGATTTTGTGCTGGGCGACGCATGGCCCGTCTTTTCGCATTCGAACAAACTAATATAACATTCCTGAACAATGCCCTAAATTACGTAGGAATTTGTCGCTAAGGTAGCACACCTAAAATCATCGAGTGCCCTAAAAAAGGAGGTCGACATCCTAATATTAACTCGAAAACGGTAAGAGACTGGAGTTTATTTATCCTTTCCGGTTCTTCGACATACTACGTGAATTTCTTATTAGAGGCCGCTCCTCCTTCCGAGAAACAAAAGATGTCGCTTCATAGTTCTTGATTTAAGATAATGAGATTGCTAATTTATATATAATCTATATCCTTCTATATACTTTTAAGATTAAACCGCCCTGTTTTCCGAGACGCGGGTTACGGTAATTTTTCATCATCGTCAAAAACAACAAAAAAAACACAAAACGTTTCATTTTAAACATTCCAGTTTGACCGACATGTAGACACCGACATGTAGACACCGACATGTAGACAGACATGGTAGACACTCGACATATAGACAACCGACATGTAGACACGCGACATGTAGACAGACAATGTTAGACACCGACATATTACGACGTTAGACACCGAGGTCTAGGACACCGACGTCTAGACACGGAGCGTCAACACCGATGTCTAGAACACCGACGTCTAGACACCGACGTCTAGACCCACCGTACGTTCTTAGACAACGACGTGTTCTATGAGTAACACCGACGGCGAATCTTAAAGGACATCCAATACACCCGGTAGACATGAAACATGCCATATTGTAGGACACCGAACATTGTGAAGACACCGAACAATGTAGACACCAGACTTATATAGACACACGAGGCATAAAAGTACCGACACGACATGTAGACGAGACAGTGTAGGACACCGACTTAGGACAGCCGAGAACAGTGTAGACACCGACATATAAGACACCGAGCGTAATAGTAGTACAAACCTGAAAACATGTATAGACCGGACGGTTGT
Source organism: Trachelipus rathkii (assembly GCA_015478945.1). Taxonomy (NCBI): domain Eukaryota; kingdom Metazoa; phylum Arthropoda; class Malacostraca; order Isopoda; family Trachelipodidae; genus Trachelipus; species Trachelipus rathkii. The sequence goes on along the minus strand of JABUQX010112113.1, from coordinate 3,584 downwards.
AGATCCAGCCGCAAACAGTGTCAGACACTGACATGTAGGACACCGACTGTAGACAGACATTGTAGACACCGACGTGTAGACACCGAACCGACATGTAGATACTGGTATGTAGACACTGACATGTAGACACCGACATGTAGACACCCGACATAAGTAGACACGACATCGTAGACACCGACATCATGTAGACAGAGAACATATGTAGACAACCGTATCTGCTGTGTAGTACAAAAACGACATAATATGTTAGACAACTTGAAATATGTTACCACACCGACATGTAGGACCACCGACATGTAGACACCGGCCCCATATAGACACCGACTGTAGGACACCGACAGTTAGACGCCAAACACATGTATTGAGCAAGGACATAGTAAGAGACCACCGACAATTGATGACATGTAGAACGACATGTAAACCGTCGTGTAGACAGACATGTAGACCAATATATTAACCGACGTGTACACCAATATGTAGACCGTCATGTAGATATACATGTAGAAAGACATGTAGACCGTTATGTAGACCGACGTGTAGACCGATGTGTAGTCCGACATATAGATCATCGTGTAGACATACATGTAGACCGTCATGTAGATATACATGTATACCGACATAAACAGCCCGTAAATAGCCCTACTCATGTCATTTTCCGTGATGGGTTTTCACGACTTTTTTTTCATAGTCCCCTGACAAATTTGAAATACCTAATAAATATATTTTTTACTTTTCTGTTTTTATCCCTCATTTTACCCTGCGATACGAATTTTCCAAAGAAAATATGGAAATTTTCCACGAGCCCGAAACTAAAAATGATAAAAATGATGGTCAATTTTATAAGAAGTTTTATATTTACCTTTTTAATGAATATGGCATTAAAAGAAACGAATTGGAATATAAAACCTCTACGTATTATGCTCATTTGAATAAATTTAAATACCTGTTAGAAAACAAGCTATTACCGAAAATAGCAACATCCTATACAAAAAGTGATCATCCCTTCAATATATTGTTTGAAGAATTTTTAGAATCAACACCATTAGAAAATAAAAACTCTAAAAATAAAATCGAAGAGCTCAAAAAACATTATATTGCTACGAATGAAGATAATATACGGAAATTTCGAAATTACTATTGGGTGTCTTATAAAGATTACACAACTAAAAAATGCGAAGATAAAGGTATTGATCCCGCCACTTTAGATATCCCGTCAAACAGGACAAAGAAATACCGCATGAGAAAAACCTTTCATGAAATATTTGTTAAAAATAGAAAAGAAGAACAATTAAACCGATCAAAAGAAACGCTCTTACAACTGAAGAGAAAAAAAGACGCAATAATAAGAAATGTTAAATATTATTAAAAACGAAAAGTTGATGACGTATCTTCCTTGGAATATGAAGATACTGATGTTATAGCGCCGCTATCCCAAAGAAGCGTTAAGTCTCTTCTCCACGCCGACAAAGGCACTGTCCCTCTAATATCAACTTCGTCCTCTCATCTTCGGGAATACCGTGGCCGCAGAATGAAAAAAGAAAAAATATCTCTTAACTAAAAATTCAAAAACCAATATTCAACGTCACGTCGATTGGACACCAAATCCGAAATAATTTCTTCCCTGTTTCATATTTCAAAGGTGACATACCCACTAAAAAAAAATAAAATAAAAGACTTGGAAAAAAAAATACGATTATAAGTCACTAGTTTTGAGCAATCAAGTTCCGATTTGTGCGTATAATTTCTTAATTCGCGGTTCTTGCCAATTTTGAGAACTCTTACAATTTGTACCTGTGCATATAATAAAATTTATAAGCAAATTTGGGAAGGTGTGTATCCCTCCGTAAGAATTTCTGAAGAGAGAGTGTTCCGTCATATTTTCTTGATTTTTTAGATAATGAGATTGCCTAATTTAAACCACTAATAATTTTCTAAATAAAAATTGGTTTTTTATGGAGGGGGAGTTTATTAATATATAAAATATATACATCAGTAAGTGAATAAGTTAGTAAATTTTTTTTCATTTAAACTAAATAAATATCTAATAATTATAAAATTTGATTTTATAAAAAAATATTACTCCTTATTATTTATAGTTTTCCTTATGCGCTCTTAACGAAAATAATATTTTTAAAGTGGATATTAAGATTCTACAAGTGCAATCTTACGGAATGAAAAGCCCGTGAAGATTATTTGCCTCCTCAGAGAACTCAAGAGCCACATATCTTACAATAACCCAATAGGGCCATTCTAAATCAGTTGGATTCTCGCTAGGCGGGGCGCCCGGGGCCACCCGCATGTCACGATTGTTAGATCGTTCAACCATATAGCGTGGTGAATATATAACTTATAGATACTTTTTTACTAACTTTCGCTCGCCAAGGTATAGAAAGCCGGGAAAAAATATAAGAAAGGGGATCTGCCAGTGTGTGGGAAAAGGATATTAAAAAATTAACACGAAAGAAGAACCTTTTAAGGCAAAAAAATTCACGTTGATTTCGGTTCAGTTTGATGGGCGAGGCGTATTAGTAAGATGACAGACTTGGCCTCCTGCCCGATGGTTACCTTTCGTGTAAATATTCCTTACGACGACGCCAATCCTTCCTTTATCCAATTTTCCCTTCAAAATCCTTCTTGTGTGTCAAAATGCCGAAAATTCTATGAAGTAAGTGAAACGAAATAATTCAAAAATTTAATCTCTTTTTGTGTCAAGGATGTAATTTAGTGAAGGTGTCAACAGAGGTACGACTAATTATGTGGACCTGATAAATTCGCTGAAGGCTTAATTAGTGCGCGGCAGTAGAAAATAAAAAATAAAAACGAACAGAATTAAAAAATTAATAAAACGTGCTACTATAGAAAAGTACTATCAACCTCTGAGGAATTCTTAAATCGAAAATAGAGATAACAATGAGATGTAAGAAAACGGAGGATTCGGAATAATCATCATCCAATTCCTTCGAGAAACAAAAACTGCTTACCATTACGTTCTAGTAGTGTTGAAGTAAAATAATGGGTAAAACAGAAATTAATTAACGATTTGTTGAAAATAAAGTAATTGCTTCTAAGAACAGTTAGCAAAAGTTTAATGTGGAGAACAAAAACGTTCCAATAATATTTGAACATAAATATATATATATATTAATCGATTGCTTTTCAGTTTACCTTTAGAGTCCCTAGAACCAGATTTTAATTCTATATTTTGACGGTTCATTTTGTCTCGACAATTGCTATTTTTTTTTTTTTTTAATTGTACCTTTTATTTTTTTATTAACATTAAAATAACCGGCCATTTATCAACTTACACATCCCGGGCGGGTGTTCTCACTGAGAATAATTTGATATACACTCTATTCCGATTTGCGTATACCATTCCACACAAATCGGTTTTCAGTCGGTTAAGCTCCAGAAACGCCCGTCGGTGTCTAGCTCGGCCTGCTTTCGCTTCATATCTCGTAACCGAATAATTAAATCCACTTTAAAACGCCCGGATCAATAACCATCGTGAAGGAATTTAAATTTTACAAATAAAAATCTCTAAAAAAAACCTTGCGTTTTTTTTTGGCTTATCCTTCTCATCTCTC